>VYVB01000412.1:600000-842968 GCA_009761775.1 Ficus carica
AGGAATTAGAAGATGGTACGTCAACGCAGAATAGTGCCCCTAAATCCGCCTGAGCCGGATATTGCGAATGTTGTAACCAATTTGCAACGGCAGCTGCTAGAACAGCAACAAGAGACAAATAGGCTTCGAGAGCAGATAGCTCGTATGAACCAGATGCCTCAGGCTAATGAAGTTCCGCCTCAAGCCCACCAAGTACCCCCAGGAGCGCCTCAGGTACCGGAGGTTCAGCCAGAGATTCCACGGAATGTCGAAGTTCCGTTAGCACCCGCTGGGGTACAAGTAAACCCACCATTAGTATGGGAGGATTTATTGTATGAGCGATTTAGGCGGATGAAGGCATCTGAATTTGAAGGACCTACTGACCCTATAACCGCTGACAACTAGCTAATTGATATCCAAGTCATTTTGGATTTTATGCAACTCACAGAGCAGGAGAAGGTTCTCTGTGCTTCCTTTGCGCTAAAAAAGGATGCAAGACACTGGTAGATGACAGTCCAGATGCGCAGAGATGTCACGGCTATGAGCTGGTAGGATTTTGCAACCGAGTTCCGCACTATGTACTACAATAGGGAAATTATTGCAACTCAACAGGATGAGTTTAAGAATTTAAGACAGGGGTCAATGACAATAATGGAAGCTGTGAAGAAGTTTGAATAGCTAGCTCGTCTGTGCCCGGAATTGGTACCGAGCGAAACAGAGAAAGTAAGAAGGATGATGAAGATATTCCGGACAGACATTGCCAAGCAAGTGAGTGCTGGCAGTAGCCCACCTACCTTGGTATCTGATTGTATAAGTCCGGCGATAAGAGCAGAATACTGGATCAACTAGGACAAGGAAGCAAGGGCTCAAATTTTAAAGGCTAAAAAGGAGGAAAAGGCTGTGGTAAAGCAGATGCAGCCCAGACAAAGTTCAGAAGCACACCCGAAGGGCCAAACCAGCAACCCTGCTCAAAGTTCCAAACAGCTAGGGAGGAACAAAAGAAAAAGAAATTTCACTGGCTAGGGTCAACAAAGGAACTACCCTCAGAAGAAGAATAATCGAGGAAATGAGGGTAATAACACTGACTACCCGGTATGCGCTAAGTGTGGTAGGAAACACCCGGGAGTGTGTAGAGTGCGGATGAACGCTTGCTACCTTTGTGGCAAGGAGGGGCATTATGCAAGGAATTGCACTCTGAATAAACAGAACAAGAACCCTCCATACCCGAGCCGGAACGCAAACAGTCAGTAGCATGCAGTCCAAGCAAGGATCGAAGGACCCTTGATCTGTGACGCCCCGACTTCCCAAGCCGGGTCGACACCATATATACTTGTACTTATCTTACTTGAAAATTTGAGAATAATTTTTTTTTTTAAAACATATATACATAGATTATCTTGTAGAGAAAAACTTGTCATGCATACATACGATACTAAAAATACCTTTTCAAGTCTTCAAACTTCATACATACTGCATAACATAATTTACTTTTGAGATATATACATATTAACTCAAAAGTGGTTGCGGAAAATTTTGCGTAGTGGTATCCCAAACCACCCTTCACTCGCCACATCGTCCACATGACCCATCAGCTAGGCTGCAGGCTTCTTACCTACAATATGAAATATACAAATGAGCTTTCGCCCAGTAAGTACAAACATTTTTCACAAAACATTTCAAACCTCTTAACAACATGTCAATCATCATGTAATTTATGCATGATCCATTTATGATCGTTTTGAATGTCTTATGCTTCATTATGAACTTAATCTTGAACTTATTATCTTGTCTTAACATGTGGGCCCCTTGTGTACGTACCAGATGCGCGCATTCCACAGAAAGTTAAGATTTGCAAGGTCCCTAACAATTCTGGGAATAATATAAGCCTTTCCAATTTTCTTTTATGAAAGGTCTTAACATCTTAAACTTGAACTTGAATTTGAGCTCGAACATGTATCCTCCTCGATCACGGGAGGTTGGTACGATACCTTACTTGTCTTGGTTTAGTCTTAGTCTTATATATTCCAACACTAAGAATCTTTAGTTGTGATCTTATTAGTCATAATGCACATGAGGCATAGACTTGGTATATCCATAATTCATGGCATAACTTAGCATATCATGACATAACATGACATAACATGGCTCAACTTAGCATAGCATATCATAGCATGAATTAGCATAACCTAGCATGGCATGACTTAGCATAGCATATCATAGCATAACTCAGCATAACATAGCATGGCATAGCATATCATAGCATGTATACTTGAAAATAGTATTTACCATTTTTTATACTGTAGGTGAGGTCTGTACTTGCCTGTTATGCTATTTTCTGGGTTTCGTTGCTTTGATTCAGGTTGCAACTGCAGGTTACTTCCTGCTATTAAAAGAACATAGGATAAGGATCCTATAAAATATTGGTGACCTATCCAATATTCATACACAATCATAGTTATATGTCCCCCAATTATACATATGATAACTTATTAGGTTACATAGGGTAACCCTTGAGGTGGTCAAACCAAAGTCAACATTTTATGGGTCAAACTTGGTCAACTAAAGTCAACATCTATAGGTCAAACTTGGCTTTGGACCAAGCCTAGTAACTCGGGTATCCTTCCCGGTTACCATCCGTCATCGTCTTGTTACTAAACTTTAGCTTTTAAAATCTAATTTCCATTATCTTGGAAAAATTTGGCCAAAAATCTTTTGTTTAACTTAAGAAAATTCGTGGTTTTTAAAGTGAGACTTTATAAAATCATTAAGGGATGAAAACTGCCATTGCAACAGTTTTTACAGTCAAAACATTGGTGTTGGTGCAAAAATACAGTTTTCCTGCATTGTTTTAGAAAATCCTGGGCAGGAATTTCCTGTTTCCTGCACAGTTTTGGAAATCAGGTTTTATCTTTAAAATCTATAAAGAATTTGAAAAATCTTTCTTCATGAAAGTTTTAGATCTTGACAAATACTACAACTTTGTTTCTTTACACAAAATCCAGTTCTGCCTTTAACTTGTTCATATTCTGAGTTGAAACTAGCTGGCCGTGTACAAAGTTTGGGCAGACCAGGCTCAGGTTTTTGTAAAAACGAAGGTCTTTGGAGTCTTATTTTTTGAAAATTGTTTACACTGTCCCCTAGGAAAATCCTTCTCTACAACTTTCATGTTTTACGTTTTGCCTAATTCGGCCTCTAAGGCCCTCAAAATTGTCTTTCCAGAAAACTGGCCAGTTTTACCCGAAAACTGGTCATTTAATTCTTAAGTTAATTTTTACGTCCTAATACGCGCACACTACCTCAACCGCCCACAGCGGGAGCCTACATCAAGCATGCATCGGTTTCTAACGTTCTATTCCATCATCACATAATTATACATCATTCATCCATTCTCATGCAAACCCTTGGGTGTGCTTGCACCAAGCTAGGGTTTGCATGATTCTAGGTTTGCCTAACCATTCACCACATCAAACACTTAGCATGCATATTCTAGCACAAACTTAAACATACTTGGGGACATATAACCATAGCATGCATCAAACATGTAAACCTTAATTTCATGCAACCAAAACACAAAATCATGCATAACTTGATAAATAAAACCACCTAAACCATAAATTCAAGCACCAACCTAAAAATTCTAAACTAGGACATAAAACTTAAATTGAGCTTATGCTCTTACATCCAATGCATGAAATACACTTAAATTTCCCAAATTGAAGCTCAATTTAAAAGCTTAGGATTTGAAGGTTTACCTCTAGGGTTTGGAATTGGGTTCTCAAGCTTGGATCCCAAAACTTTTTCCCTTTTCCTTGGCTGCCACCACAACCGGTTTTCCCCTCCAATGGGCACTAAAATTTAGCCACCCTTGGCTTGGGCACTAAGTAAGTTTTCTCGTCTCGTACCGACCCGCTCGTAGGTCGGGTTTGGTCCATGGTTTGAGTTGGATTGGGCTGGCCGCCCCAACCACTCCATGGCTGCGCGCCACGGTACGTACACTTATGTTAAGTAAGGGGCCCAAAACTATGTTAACTTATGAAAGCATAATGAAGCATAATTGGCTCATGCATTGCTTTATTAAGTTTTGTTTTGCGGGTTAACAGTTGTACTTGGTCGGCGAAAGCTCACAACTTATGTTTATGCTGTAGGTAAGCTTTCTACTGGCAGTATTTAATGCAAGGCGGTGAGGTATTGGCAGGGCGATCTGTGAAACGTGGGATGGAAACCGCTACGCGTTTTGAAGTAAATGTTTATGTTGTTTACTGAGTACAAGTTACTTTACGTTACGACAAGTTTGAAAAGTATATATTAATTAAGTATGTACGTGTATTGTAAATAAGTAAGTAGTAAAGTTTTAATTCAAGTTGTTTTTTTTAAAAAAAAAATATGTACGCTATTTCTGCCTAAGTAAATAAGTAAGTTTAAATTATTATGTAAGATAAGTATGGTAACGGCCTACTTAAGGGCGAGTCGTTACAGAGTTGGAATCAGAGCGGGATCCTGCCTTCCAGTTTCACAGTCTGCCTGCCAGCGCCACCGTCATTGTAAGTAAGAGTTATTTTAGTGCTTAGTTATGTATTTATTATGTACTCGTAATTTGGTAGATTCGTTTATCGGGATTCGAGTTATGGACGAGGATCGAGATGCTGCTAAGGCATTTTTCAAGCTATGACCCTTAGTATTTGATGGGACTCGACGAACAGTATCGTTAGCGGGATGGCTGTTCGATATGGAGACGATTTTCAGTATATGCCATATCGAAGTCCATCTCCAGGTTCTATTAGCAAGTAGGTGTCTACAAGGAGACATTAGATTATGGTGGATGGCACAAGGGGACCCGGCTATTCACGGGATACCATGGGTAGATTTCCGTGCCCATATGATAGCACGATATGGGCCTCTACCTGGTGAGGGGGCCAACGCGCAATACCGTGACCCGGATATTTACGGCGATATGTATAGGAGGCGATATCTCAACTTCGCCGTGGAATGGCACGCTTACCCGAATGAGTCCATGGGCCACTATTGCTGTAGGTTCTGAGAGGCAATGTTGCCCTATATCCCTCAGGAGCACGTTGATTCGGAGTGGCGAGCATTGCACCTTATCAGGGATGGGTTACTGCCAGAGGTTAAGTATTTTGTCCCGGTTCCAGAGGTAGGAGTATCTTTGGAGGACATGATTGATGTTATTATGGAGGCTGAAATAATAGCATACATGGTGTAGGAAGCCGACCCAGTGGATTTTTACCACGTTGATCCGGTCGATGACGCCGGTATTCCAGAGCCAGTATTCGAGGGAGTTCCGGTTATGCCCGAGGATCCGATTCCAATGGTCCCACTTTAGCAGATACCTCCACAGGAGGCAGAGGCAGGACCAGATGACAATATGGATCCTGCCGAGGCTCCGGACAACCCAAGGGACAACGCTGAAGATCCTCCGGTAATCCATATCGAGAGTGATGATGAGGAACAAGAAGTATGGGAAGAATGGGAAGAGTTTGAGGATATGGAGGAGGAGGAGCTAGAGGATCTCGAGGAGCAGGAGGAAGATCCCGAGGAGATTCCATTCGACGACGAGGATTGGGACGTAGTTTCCGACGTGACGATCAAGTAGATAGTTTTAGATCTAACTTTGACTTTTTGTTGTTCTGACGTTAGGATTGTATATAGGATAGGAATGATGGTAAAGTGGTAGACACTTCCATCCTATTTTTGACTATGTATATAGTAAGAATGATGTATTTTTGAAAATGTATAAAACGATACATTTTTATATGAAACGAATATCATGATGATTATGATATCATGATAAAAAGTTTTTATGACAAGTTTATGATATGATACGCTATGAAGAAATCACAAAAGATTTCTATATGATGTCTTATGATATGATTAAGTATGATATGATATGATAGGATATGAATGAAAGGAAAGATTTTCGAAGGATAACGAAATCTTTTCTTGAAATTTTCTAGGATTGTTAAGATGGTGCGTACACGTACACAAGCTAATCGAAATCCGCAAGAACCAGATCTTGCGAACGTTGTAGCCAATTTGCAACAGCAATTGCTACAACAGCAACAAGAAACGAATCGGCTGCGTGAGCAGATAGCCCAATTGCACCAGATGCCCCACGAGAATGAAATTCCACCACAGGATGACCCTGCACCCCCGGTAGTGTCCCAGGTACCGGAGGCTCGTCAAGGGGTTCCGCAGAATTTCAGAGTTCCATTAGCACCTGCTAGGATGCAAGCGAACCCACCTGTAGTCCAGGAAGACTTACTATACGAGCGATTCAGGCGGATGAAGGTGCCTGAATTTGAGGGTCTTACGGACCCAATAGAAGCCGATAATTGGCTAATGGATATCCAAGTAATTTTGGATTTCATGGGACTCACGGAGCAGGAAAGGGTGCTCTGTGCTTCATTTGCACTGAAAAAGGATGCGAGGCATTGGTGGATAACAGTGCAAATGCATAGAAATGTTGCGGCCATGAGTTGGCAGGAGTTTGTAGTTGAGTTTAAGGCGATGTACTACAACCGGGAAATCCTTGCCGCTCAGCAGGACGAGTTCAATAGTTTAAAGCAAGGATCGATGTCGGTTATGGAAGCTGTTAAGAAATTTGAATAGCTAAGCCGCCTATGCCCCGAACTCATACCGAACAAAACAGAGAAAGTAAGACGAATGATGAAGATGTTTCAGACGGATATTGCTAAGCAAGTGAGTGCAGGAAGCAGCCCTCCAACCCTAGTGTCTGACTGTATTAGTCGGGCAATTAGGGCTGAGTATTGGATTAACTAAGATAAGGAGGTGAGGGCACAAATTTTTAAGGCTAAGAAAGAGAAGAAGGCTGCGGAGAGACAGCTGTAGCCTAGACTAAATTAGGACGCGCATGTGAAGGGCCAGACAAGTAATACGGCCCAGTATTTTAAGCAGTTCGGAAAGAATAAGAGGAAGGGAAATGCTGTTGGCCAGGGGCAGCAAAGAAATTACCCTCAGAAGAAAAGTAGCCGAGGGAATGAGGGTAATAATAATAACTATCCAGTGTGTGCACAATGCGGGAAGAAGCACCTGGGAGTATGTAGACTGGGGACAAATGCTTGCTACCTTTGTGGCAAGGAAGGTCATTACGCGAGGAATTGCACCTTCAACAACCAGAACCAGAATCCCCAGTACCCGAATAGGAACTTCAGCAGTCAACTGCATGCGGTGCAAGCCAAGATCGAGGACACTGCGAACGCACAAAAGAGGCTAAAGGCACTTGGACCCCAAGCTAGGATTTACGCCTACACCAAGGGGGATGCCGAGGCCAGAACTTCTCACGTGGTGACAGGTCAGATTTCTATCGCCACCTATGACGCAATTGCCTTGTTTGATTCTGGTGCCACCCATTCATTTATATCAATGGAGTTTGCCCAGAAATTAGGAAGACGTGTCGATAGTTTTAAGCAACCATTTAGAACGTTCCTTCCGTCAGGAGAAGTTCTGTTATCTGACTTTTGGATGCCAAATGTTCCTGTAGTTATTTGCGGTAGAGAAGTTTATGTTGATCTCATCGCAATTAGGCTTCAGGATTCTGACGTTATTTTAGGAATGGACTTCCTAGGAAAGTACAACGCTAAGATTGATTGTCGAAAGCGTTGTGTTATGTTTGGTTCGCATGGTGAGGAGGAATTCAAATTTTACGGTCAGTCTCGAAACTCCTCAACTAGGTTAGTATCGGCAATGAAGGCGTGGAAAATGTTGGCTAATGGATGTCAAGGATACTTAGCCAACATGGTGGACAAAGAGAAGGAAATGGAGTTAAAGCCGAAAGATATTCCCATTATCAGGGAATATGTGGATGTTTTTCCAAAGGAATTGCCCGGACTTCCTCCCGAGCGGGAAATTTCCTTTGAGATAGAATTTTTGCCCGGAGTTACACCAGTATCCAAAGCGCCTTACCGTATGGCCCCAGCTAAGCTTAGGGAACTCCAAGTGCAGTTGTAAGAACTGCTGGACAAGGGTTTCATCCGTCAAAGTTACTCCCCATGGGGAGCACCAGTGTTGTTCGTCAAGAAGAAGGATGGGTCGTTGCGAATGTGCATCGACTATCGCAAGCTAAATAAGATTATGATTAAGAATAAGTATCCTCTCCCTAGAATAGATGATCTTTTTGATCAACTTAGGGGAGCAGTGGTATTCTCGAAGGTCGACTTGCGGTCGGGATACCATCAACTCCGGATTAAGGAGGGCGACATTTCGAAGACGGCTTTTCGAACACGCTATGGGCATTACGAGTTCCTTGTTATGCCGTTTGGTCTAACTAATGCTCCAGCCGCTTTTATGGACCACATGGACCGGGTGTTCAAAGAGTATCTAGATAAGTTCGTCATCGTTTTCATCGATGATATTCTGATATACTCAAGATCCATAAAGGAACATGAGCAGCACCTCAGGATGGTTTTAAAGACGTTAAGACGAAACCAGCTTTATGTCAAGTTCACGAAATGTGAATTTTGGTTAGACAAAGTCCATTTCTTGGGCCATGTGGTGTTAAAGGAAGGGATTTCCATTGATCCTGCTAAAGTAGAGGCGGTTAGTACGTGGCCTAGACCCAAAAATGTTACGAAAATACGGAGCTTCCTTGGACTGGCGGATACTACCGACGGTTCGTGGAAGGATTCTCCATGATTGGTGCACCCCTGATCGCCCTTACTCGAAAAGGGAAGAAGTTCGAGTGGACACAGAAGTGCGAGGAAAATTTTCAGGAGCTCAAAGGGAAACTTACTAGCGCCCCGGTAAGAATCACAGCTATGCTATGTATGTCTATGTGTTTTATATGATATGTTTTCTGAGAAAAGAAGTTGAATCTTTTGTTAAAAGATTCGATAATGTTAGTTTAAGATCCTTTGGTTACAAGGGGGTAAGTTATGATTTATCACTCTATGTGGTAGTTTATAATTTTAAGAAAATCATATGCGCAGTTCAGATAAGTTTTGGATGATGGCCCAGTTAACTTATACTGTTATCAGTTGAAAACAGTATATGAATATCTATGTTAGTATGAAAATGGACTGCATTCAGAAAATAAGCCAAGTAAAGCTTTTAATGATGACACCTCTGATAACAAGTGTCATTGCCATGATTGGTCACCTTGCAGGGACCAAAATGCAAATATTTTATGTTTAGGGGTCAATTTGCAAATTTAAGAAAGTTCATGATTTTGAAGTTTTTAAAGTCGAGGAAGTCTTTGTAAGAAGGAATTAGCAGTAAATTGAAGATTAAAAGGCTTAATTTAGTCGGCCAATCTATAGGGACTAAAGTGCAAATATTTTTGCCTTTAGGGGCTAAAGTGTAATTTTGGGAAAAATTGTGGACTTATCAGCAGTTATGTAAATTTTGAACCGGGTACTTTTTAAGTACAGTTTCTTAAGTCAATTCAGTTAACGATCCATTTCTAGTTCGGTTAGATCGGTTGGAAATCAAGGAAGACAAGTTAAGATTGAACTAGATAAACCCTAGCTAGAACCAATCAAAACGTTCCATGTGTCACCTTTGGAACTGGCCACATCAGGGCCTTATGAGCAAGGGATCTAGTTTTTGTGGAACATTATGCAAATTAGAAGAAATTAAGTGTCATTAAAAGTTTACAAATCATACCCTAAGTTTAGCAACTAAGCACTTAGATTTGCTTGGTTAATTTTGTGTTAAGGTTCAATTAGCAATCTTGTCTCACTTGGTACACTATGGCCGGCTACCATGAGGGAGAGACACCTCATGCTTGTAGCTTGGATGAGCCACCCTCCTAGCCTTGCTCCTTGGCAAGCCAAGGCTTGCACACCTAAGCACCAAGGCCGGCCACCACAAGGAAGCAACACATGGACCAACCTTGCTCACATGGCAAGCTCATGCTTTGCCAAGGCCACACCATGACCGGCCATTTGAGGAAGCAACAGCTCATGGCCTAGCCTTGATGAACCAACACCCTAGACTCCCTAGCCTAGCCCCCTTGGCAAGCCAAGGCTTGCACACCTCACCCTAGGGCCGGCCATCACAAGGGTTTGCCACCTCAAGCTTGTAGCTTTGATGAGCAAGCATCCTAGCTAGGCTTGCTTGGCAATTTAGGGCATGGAGGGCCGGCCAACACATAGGGATTTAGGGGAAATTTTTGTGGTTTTAAGGACCAATGGATAAATTATAAGAGATGGAATTCTTGAACTCTTCTAGCTCATGACACCTCATGCACCATAGGCTTGCTTAGTAAGCTTGTTAGGCTTACTTGTTGACTAGCAAGGGCAAGCACAAGCTCACCAAGGCCGGCCACTCTAGGGGGATGACACCTCATGGTTCCTAGCTATCATGAGTAAGCATCTTAGCTTGGCTACTTGGCATCTTGGCCGGCCACCTCTCAAGGAATCAAGCACAAATTGCATTTTTTTAGGGACTTTTGAGCAATTCCAAGAGTTGTGTTTCACCTATAAATAGGTGAAGGTTCTCTCATTATTTTTGTTAGCCAACACACACACAAGCAGCCTTTATTCCCTAGTTTTCTGCCATAGGAACCGAGCCAAGAGAGAAGGAAAAAGAAAAAAAAAAAGAAAAGAAAGAGAACAAGAGTGTGAGGAGAGTTCGGTTAGTGTAAGAAGTGAGTAGAAAGTTTCAAACCTCTAGTTAAGGTTTTAATCCGTGGAACTTGAGGTAAATACTTGAACCCTCTAGTTTTTATTTAAGTTTCAATTAGGGTTTGATTATTAGGTCATTGAATATGAACATGAGCTTAGTTTGTTAAGTTTTATGCACTATGGTTTAAGTATGCATGAGTAAGGATCAAAACTGAACGGTTTTTCTGCTAACCAAATTTTGAGGCCTTTAAAGGCCGAATCTGGAAAAAGTTAAAACTTCAAAGTTGTAGAGAAGGGAAAATACTAGGGGTCAACGTGGACAGTTTTTGAAAAAAAGACCCCTAAGACCTTTGTTTTTGCAAAAATCCGAGACCAAATTATAATTAGTGTATTTGGTTGAAGAATTTTCAAAGGCAGAAACAAGCATGTTAAAGACAGATTTGAGTTTTGAGTTAAAAACAAAAGTTGTAGGATACTTCAAGGTCTACAACTTTCATGAAGAAAACTTTTCCAAATTTTGAACGGATTTGTAAGAAAAGTACTAAACACTATGTAATAGTTTTAAAACCTAGTTTTGAGAACTTTAGGGTTTTACTAAAACTCAAAAAGAAGTTGAATTTTGGGATTTATGGTTTAAATCGAGTTAGCAACAAAAATCAAAACGTTGTTATGATAGGATGATGCTTATCCTATGATTTTCTTGAAAACAGGAAAACGACCTGTTTGAGTGAAGAAATTTAAATCAAGGCGCAGTAAAGGTTAGTACGACTCCGCCTACAGCATAAACAAAATTGTTTGTTGTATGCCTTTAAGTGTATGATGATATAAGTGTGATGAAATGCTTATGACTTGTATGATACCAAGTTCATGATGCTATTTGTTCAGGGAATGTTTATGTTTGTATGTATGTATGTCTCCATGATAGGATGAATGTTACAGCTTGTATGCTTTTAAGTTTATGTTATGAGATATATGAGGTATGTTAGAGCATGTATGTTCACATGATGAATAATTTGATATTATGGCATCACGAAGTATGCTCATTTATGATAAGTTAATCGGTAAGATATGAAATCCCAGTTTCAGTTAAGAAACTGGTTAAGATCATGAAATAAGGTTTCAAGAACGAAACAAGATAAGAACAAGATTTAAGATATCATTATGATAAGCAGGATGCAATATGTCGTATCGACCCGCGTTAGGTCGGGTTTGGTTCATGGTTTGAGTTGGACAGGGCTGGCCGCCCCAACCACTCCATGGCAGCGCGCCACGGTACGTACATTTATGTTATGTAAGGGCCCTAAAAATTATGCTAACCTATGAAACCAGTAAGAAAGCATAATTGGTTCATGCATTATGTCATTATGTGATATGTTGCGGATAAATAGTTGTGCTTGCTGAGCGAAAGCTCATAGTTCATGTTTATGCTGTAGGTAAGCAAACTTATAGCAATACTTGATACAAGACGGTGGAGCATGGCAAAACAAACTGTGAAACTGTGGGACGGGCATTACTACGTTTCTTTTTGTTAAATTATGCTACGCTAAATATGTTGTAATTGAGTAAAGATTTCATTACTATGTTATGTAGTTAAGTATATGTACAAGTATGTATGTAATTATTAAAAAGGATTTCGGTTCAAGTTTTATTTTGTAAGTAAAAAAAAAAAAAAAATAGCTCAAGTTTTCATATGTAGTAAGATAGTATGTACGATAACGGCCCACAATAGGCGGGTCATGTCAGAGTTGGTATCAGAGCAACAGGTCCTGCCTTCCGGTTTCACAGTATGCTTGCCTGCGCCACTGTCATTGTAAGTTGAATATATTTAGTACTTGTATAATGAATTAGTAGAAAATTTTATAATTTAGATTAAAAGACAATGGATGAGGACCGAGGTGCGGCTTATGCGTTCTTCATGATGTCCCCGTTAACATTCGATGGAACTAGACGGACCGTGACATTAGCGGCTTGGCTTCATGACATTGAGGCTATATTTCGCATATGTCACATTCAACCTCATTTACAAGTAGCGTTAGCTAGCCGTTGTCTTGCAGTAGATGCTAGACTTTGGTGGAGAACTCAAGGAGAAAATGAAGTTCAAGGAGGATTATGGGAAGATTTCCGTAATGCTATCATTGCTCGATTTGGACCTATACGGGAAGAAGACGCTGGTATGCATTATCGGGACCCAGACATTTATCGCGACATGAATACTGCCCGATATCTGAACTACGTTTATGATTGGCACGCCTATCCAGGCGAATCGATGGGCCATTACTGCCGAAGGTTCCAAGAGGCTATGTTACCCCATATTCCTGATTGGGGCAATCCTGAGATGAGAGCCTTACAACTGCTCAGGGAGGGCTTACCTTTTAAAATTAGGGAACTTGTGCAGCCTCCAGCGTTGGAAATGACGTTGGATCATATGATCAATGAAATTTTGGACGTTGAATTAACAGCCCATGTGATTCAGGCGGATGCTATGATAAATGACCAAGAACTGGAGCCAGTTGATAACGTTGGTATAGAAGAACCACAGTTTCAATGGGGTCCAGAATTGCAAGAGGATCCTATTCCGGCGGTACCACTTCAAGAAATTCCCCTACAAGAAGAGGGAATTGATGCTGAAGCCATGGATCTTGAAAATCTTGAGCTTCAAGAAGATCCTCCTGAAATTGTTATGGATGAGGAAGAAGAGGAACAAGTAGACGTAGAAGATGATCCGGAGGAGATTATGTTTGATGAAGAAGACTGGGAAGTATTCTCCAATGTATCATCAGAATAGTGAAATTAGATATAAGATAGAAATTTTGTGTGATGGCTAAGTGGTGGTCACTTCCATCTTATGTGAATATGTATATATGTAACATATGATACAATCTAGGATATGTTATGATATAGTATGATAGGTTATGATGTAATATGTTATGATATGATTTTGTTATGATGAGATATAATAATATCATGACCTGGTATTATAAGTAAAGTTTATGATGTGATATGAATGAACAAGGAGATGATTGGAATATAACAACATCTTTCTTGTGACTAGATAGGAATTAGAAGATGTCTCGGCCGCGTACCCGAGCAAACCCAAACCCGCAAGAACCTGATCTTGCAAATTTAGTAGCCACATTGCAACGGCAATTACAAGAACAGCAGCAAGAAACTAATCAGCTTAGGGAACAAATAGCCCAACTAAATCAGATACCTCAAGCCAATGAAAATCCACCACAAAACAATCCTGTACCTCCAGTAGTGCCTCAAGTACCGGAGGTTCATCAAGAAATCCCATTAGAGCCCGCGGGACTGCAAAGGAATCCACCTTTGATTAGGGAGGATCTGTTATATGAGCGGTTTAGGCGAATGAAGGCGCCTGAATTCGAGGGAACTACAGATCCGTTGGTAGCGGATAATTGGCTTATAGATATCCAAGTAATTTTGGATTTTATGGGACTCACAGAACATGAGAAGGTTCTTTGTGCCTCTTTTGCTTTAAAGAAGGATGCGCGTCACTGGTGGAAGACGGTCCAGATGCGCAGGAATGTGGCGAACATGGATTGGCAAGATTTTGTAGCTGAATTTAGTACGATGTACTATAATGGGGAAATACTGGCAGTTCAACAAGATGAGTTTACCAGTTTCAAGCAGGGGTCTATGTCGGTGGTGGAAGCAGTCAATAAGTTTGAACAACTTAGCCGCCTATGTCCAGAACTGGTACCAAATGAAAAGGAGAAAGTAAGAAGAATGATGAAAATGTTTCGGACAGACATCTCCAAGCAAGTTAGTGCTGGAAGTAGTCCTCCTACTCTCATAGCTGATTGTATAAGTTGAGCTATGAGAGCAGAATACTGGATTAATCAGGATAAGGAAGCGAGGGTTCAGATCTTTAAAGCTAAGAAAGAAGAAAAAGTTATGGAGAAACAGTTGCAGCCTAGACCGAATCAAGTGACGAACTTGAAAGGCCAGACTAGTAATTCCAACCAATATTCCAAACAATTTGGGAGGAATAAAAGGAAGGGAAATGCTATGGGCCAGGGCCAACAAAGGAATTACCCTCAAAAGAAGAATAACCGTGAGAATGAGGGTAATAATAATAATAACTACCCTGTGTGTGCTCAATGTGGAAGGAAGCACTTGGGTGTATGTAGAATGGGATCAAACGCTTGCTACCTGTGTGGCAAGGAAGGCCATTATGCGAGGAATTGCACTTCTAATAGCCAGAACCAGAACCCTCAATACCAGAATAGAAATACAAACCGACAGTTGCATGCGGTGCAAGCCAAGATAGAAGGTCCTTCGATTGCACAAGGAAGATTGGAGGCTCCCGAACCACAAGCCAGGATTTATGCCTACACAAAAGGAGATGCTGAAGCTGGAACCTCTAACGTGGTGACAGGTCAGATCTCTTTAGCCACTCATGATGCTATTGCCTTATTTGATTCTGGTGCCACCCATTCATTTGTATCAATGGAGTATGCCCAGAAGTTAGATAGAAGTGTAGAAAATATAGGACAACTTTTTAGGACTTCTCTTCCATCGGGAGAGATTTTGTTGTCTGACTCCTGGATGCGAAATGTTCCGGTAGTCATGTGTGGTAGAGAATTGTATGTAGACCTGATTGCAATTAAGCTTCAGGATTTCGATGTTATCCTGGGAATGGATTTCTTAGGTAAGTACAACGCTAAGATTGATTGTCGAAAGCGTTGTGTTACGTTTAGTCCTTTCGATGAAGAGGAATTTAACTTTCACGGCCAGTCTAAGAGCTCATCAACTCGGCTAGTTTCGGCAATGAAGGCTTGGAAAATGTTAGCTAATGGATGTCAAGGATACTTAGCTAACATGGTGAACAAAGAACAAGAAAATGAGCTATAGCCTGAAGATGTTCCCATTATTAGAGAATATGTAGATGTCTTTCCAAAGGATTTGACCAGACTTCCGCCGGAGCGAGAAATCTCTTTCGAAATAGAGTTGTTGCCAGGAGCAGCTCCCATATCGAAAGCACCCTACCATATGGCCCCAGCTGAGCTTAGGGAACTCCAAGTACAGTTACAAGAACTGTTGGACAAAGGATTTATTCGACAAAGCCATTCTCCGTGGGGAGCACCAGTGCTGTTTGTCAAGAAGAAGGACGGATCATTACGGATGTGTATCGATTATTGCGAGTTGAACAAGATCACGATTAAAAACAAGTACCCTCTTCCGAGAATCGACGATCTCTTTGATCAACTCAGAGGAGCATTGGTATTCTCGAAAATTGACCTACGATCGGGATATCATCAACTTAGAATCAAGGAGGGAGATATTTCTAAGACCGCTTTCCGAACACGGTATGGGCATTATGAGTTTCTAGTCATGCCATTTGGATTAACTAATGCCCCAGCTGCGTTTATGGACCTCATGAATCGGGTGTTTAAAGAATATTTAGATAAGTTTGTTATCGTCTTTATTGACGATATTTTGATTTACTCAAGGTCCATTGAGGAACATGAGCAGCATCTCAGAGTAGTATTGGAGACTTTAAGACAGAATCAGCTCTATGCCAAATTCACAAAATGTGAATTTTGGTTGGAAAAAGTACATTTCTTGGGCCATGTAGTTTCAAAGGAAGGAATTTCCGTTGATCCTGCTAAGATAGAAGCCGTTAGTGCATGGTCAGCACCCAAAAACGTCACGGAGATACGAAGCTTTCTTGGTTTGGCCGGATATTACCGACGGTTCGTTGAAGGATTCTCCAAGATTTCGGCACCACTTACAGCCCTTACTAAGAAAGAGAGAAAGTTTGATTGGACACAGAAATGTGAAGAAAGCTTTCAAGAGCTCAAGAGGAAGCTTACGAGTGCACCAGTACTAATAATTCCTGATGTAGAAGCAGGAAATTTTGTTATTTATAGCGATGCGTCAAAGACCGGACTAGGAGCTGTCCTTATGCAAGGAGGAAAGGTGGTTGCCTATGCTTCACGTCAACTGAAGGACCACGAGCGGAACTATCCAACGCACGATTTGGAGCTTGCAGCGGTGGTTTTTGCCTTGAAGATTTGGAGACATTACCTGTATGGTAATAAATGTGAGATTTTCACCGATCATCAAAGTCTCAAATACATCTTTACCCAAAAGGAGCTCAATATGAGGCAGCGCAGATGGCTTGAACTCGTAAAGGATTACGATTGTGAAATCCTTTACCACCCTGGAAAAGCGAACAAAGTGACAGACGCATTAAGCAGGAAGTCTTCCGGTGTGCTCATGTCGATTGAAGGATTGTCTAAGTCACTCCAAAAGGAAATTTCTGATTTTGAATTGGAAATCATATCAGGAAAATTGGCTGCTTTGACTCTTCAGTCCAATCTCCTAGACTCGATTAAGTGCTATCAAGGGAAAGATCCCTTTCTGATAAAGACGCAACTTCTTGGCGGTGAAGATAAAGACTTTAAGATATCCGCGAATGGATTAATTCTCTTCAAAGGAAGGATTTGTGTTCCTAACTTTGAACTTCTTAAGAAACAAATCATGTCTGAAGCGCATGAAACGCCATACTCAGTTCACCCTGGAGCTACTAAGATGTACATGGACCTCAAGGAGAGTTTTTGGTGGCCAAGCATGAAGAGAGAAATTGCGGATTTCGTATCAAAATGCTTAACTTGTCAGAAAGTTAAGGCCGAACACCGACAACCTGGCGGAGATCTTCAAAAGATCGAACTCCCAGAGTGGAAATGGGAGCAAATCACCATGGATTTCATAGTTGGATTACCCAGGACCGCAAATGGGAATGATATGATTTGGGTGATTGTGGACAGATTAACCAAATCAGCTCATTTCATTGCCATTAAAGCCACCTTTTCGGTCGAGAAATTGGCTGAGATTTATGTATCTCAGATCGTTAGGTTTCATGGAGTTCCAAAATCCATCATTTCAGATCGGGATGGGCGTTTTACCTCACGATTTTAGAAAAGTGTACAAGCAGCTATGGGATCAAAGTTGAAATTCAGTACCGCTTTTCACCCTCAGACAGATGGACAATCGGAACGCACTATCCAGACATTGGAAGATATGTTGAGGTCTTGTGCTATGGATTTCAAGGGAAACTGGGATCAGAAGTTACCCTTGATTGAGTTTTCGTATAATAACAGTTATCACACCTCAATTGGTATGGCTCCATATGAAGCGCTTTACGGAAGAAGATGTCGATCTCCCATCCATTGGCAAGAAGTTGGACAGAAGCAACTTCAAACCACGGACTTCATTAGAAGAACCTCAGAAGACATCAGGGTGATCAAGCAACGACTCGACGTAGCTTTCAGTCGGCAGAAGAGTTATGCTGATAAACGTCGAAGACCTTTAGAATTTCAGGTTGGAGATTCTGTTTTTCTTAAGATTGCTCCAATGAAAGGAGTTATGAGGTTTGGTAAGAAAGGAAAGCTTAATCCAAGATATATGGGTCCTTTTGAAATTCTCGAAAGGATTGGAAAAGTAGCCTACAGACTTGCGTTACCGCCAGCTTTGGCCTCGGTACATGACGTTTTCCACGTTTCGATGTTGAAGAAATATGTACATGATCCTTCCCATGTGTTAAGTCAGGAACCTGTTGAAGTACAAACGGATTTGACTTATGAGGAAAAGCCAATCCGGATTCTAGATCGGGAAGAAAAGGTCTTAAGAAACAAAACCATTCCTATGGTTAAGGTGTTATGGCGGAATCATAACATAGAAGAAGCAACGTGGGAATTAGAAGAAGAAATGAGAAAGAACTATCCCTACTTTTGTTAAGAGTCACAAATTTTCATTAAGCATATGATTTCTTTTGTTAAGAATCACAGCTATGCTATGTATGTCTATGTGTTTTATATGATATGTTTTCTGAGAAAAGAAGTTGAATCTTTTGTTAAAAGATTCGATAATGTTAGTTTAAGACCCTTTGGTTACAAGGGGGTAAGTTATGATTTATCACTCTATGTGGTAGTTTATAATTTTAAGAAAATCCTATGCGCAGTTCAGATAAGTTTTGGATGATGATCCAGTTAACTTATACTGTTATCAGTTGAAAACAGTATATGAATATCTATGTTAGTATGAAAATGGACTGCATTCAGAAAATAAGCCAAGTAAAGCTTTTAATGATGACACCTCTGATAACAAGTGTCATTGCCATGATTGGTCACCTTGCAGGGACCAAAATGTAAATATTTTATGTTTAGGGGTCAATTTGCAAATTTAAGAAAGTTCATGATTTTGAAGTTTTTAAAGTCGAGGAAGTCTTTGTAAGAAGGAATTAGCAGTAAATTGAAGATTAAAAGGCTTAATTTAGTCGGCCAATCTATAGGGACTAAAGTGCAAATATTTTTGCCTTTAGGGGCTAAAGTGCAATTTTGGGAAAAATTGTGGACTTATCAGCAGTTATGTAAATTTTGAACCGGGTACTTTTTAAGTACAGTTTCTTAAGTCAATTCAGTTAACGATCCATTTCTAGTTCGGTTAGATCGGTTGGAAATCAAGGAAGACAAGTTAAGATTGAACTAGATAAACCCTAGCTAGAACCAATCAAAACGTTCCATGTGTCACCATTGGAACCGGCCACATCAGGGCCTTATGAGTAAGGGATCTAGTTTTTGTGGAACATTATGCAAATTAGAAGAAATTAAGTGTCATTAAAAGTTTACAAATCATACCCTAAGTTTAGCAACTAAGCACTTAGATTTGCTTGGTTAATTTTGTGTTAAGGTTCAATTAGCAATCTTGTCTCACTTGGCACACTATGGCCGGCTACCATGAGGGAGAGACACCTCATGCTTGTAGCTTGGATGAGCCACCCTCCTAGCCTTGCTCCTTGGCAAGCCAAGGCTTGCACACCTAAGCACCAAGGCCGGCCACCACAAGGAAGCAACACATGGACCAACCTTGCTCACATGGCAAGCTCATGCTTTGCCAAGGCCACACCATGACCGGCCATTTGAGGAAGCAACACCTCATGGCCTAGCCTTGATGAACCAACACCCTAGACTCCCTAGCCTAGCCCCCTTGGCAAGCCAAGGCTTGCACACCTCACCCTAGGGCCGGCCATCACAAGGGTTTGCCACCTCAAGCTTGTAGCTTTGATGAGCAAGCATCCTAGCTAGGCTTGCTTGGCAATTTAGGGCATGGAGGGCCGGCCAACACATAGGGATTTAGGGGAAATTTTTGTGGTTTTAAGGACCAATGGATAAATTATAAGAGATGGAATTCTTGAACTCTTCTAGCTCATGACACCTCATGCACCATAGGCTTGCTTAGTAAGCTTGTTAGGCTTACTTGTTGACTAGCAAGGGCAAGCACAAGCTCACCAAGGCCGGCCACTCTAGGGGGATGACACCTCATGGTTCCTAGCTATCATGAGTAAGCATCTTAGCTTGGCTACTTGGCATCTTGGCCGGCCACCTCTCAAGGAATCAAGCACAAATTGCATTTTTTTAGGGACTTTTGAGCAATTCCAAGAGTTGTGTTTCACCTATAAATAGGTGAAGGTTCTCTCATTATTTTTGTTAGCCAACACACACACAAGCAGCCTTTATTCCCTAGTTTTCTGCCATAGGAACCGAGCCAAGAGAGAAGGAAAAAGAAAAAAAAAAAGAAAAGAAAGAGAACAAGAGTGTGAGGAGAGTTCGGTTAGTGTAAGAAGTGAGTAGAAAGTTTCAAACCTCTAGTTAAGGTTTTAATCCGTGGAACTTGAGGTAAATACTTGAACCCTCTAGTTTTTATTTAAGTTTCAATTAGGGTTTGATTATTAGGTCATTGAATATGAACATGAGCTTAGTTTGTTAAGTTTTATGCACTATGGTTTAAGTATGCATGAGTAAGGATCAAAACTGAACGGTTTTTCTGCTAACCAAATTTTGAGGCCTTTAAAGGCCGAATCTGGAAAAAGTTAAAACTTCAAAGTTGTAGAGAAGGGAAAATACTAGGGGTCAACGCGGACATTTTTTGAAAAAAAGACCCCTAAGACCTTTGTTTTTGCAAAAATCCGAGACCAAATTATAATTAGTGTATTTGGTTGAAGAATTTTCAAAGGCAGAAACAAGCATGTTAAAGACAGATTTGAGTTTTGAGTTAAAAACAAAAGTTGTAGGAGAATACAACTTTCATGAAGAAAACTTTTCCAAATTTTGAACGGATTTGTAAGAAAAGTACTAAACACTATGTAATAGTTTTAAAACCTAGTTTTGAGAACTTTAGGGTTTTACTAAAACTCAAAAAGAAGTTGAATTTTGGGATTTATGGTTTAAATCGAGTTAGCAACAAAAATCAAAACGTTGTTATGATAGGATGATGCTTATCCTATGATTTTCTTGAAAACAGGAAAACGACCTGTTTGAGTGAAGAAATTTAAATCAAGGCGCAGTAAAGGTTAGTACGACTCCGCCTACAGCATAAACAAAATTGTTTGTTGTATGCCTTTAAGTGTATGATGATATAAGTGTGATGAAATGCTTATGACTTGTATGATACCAAGTTCATGATGCTATTTGTTCAGGGAATGTTTATGTTTGTATGTATGTATGTCTCCATGATAGGATGAATGTTACAGCTTGTATGCTTTTAAGTTTATGTTATGAGATATATGAGGTATGTTAGAGCATGTATGTTCACATGATGAATAATTTGATATTATGGCATCACGAAGTATGCTCATTTATGATAAGTTAATCGGTAAGATATGAAATCCCAGTTTCAGTTAAGAAACTGGTTAAGATCATGAAATAAGATTTCAAGAACGAAACAAGATAAGAACAAGATTTAAGATATCATTATGATAAGCAGGATGCAATATGTCGTATCGACCCGCGTTAGGTCGGGTTTGGTTCATGGTTTGAGTTGGACAGGGCTGGCCGCCCCAACCACTCCATGGCAGCGCGCCACGGTACGTACATTTATGTTATGTAAGGGCCCTAAAAATTATGCTAACCTATGAAACCAGTAAGAAAGCATAATTGGTTCATGCATTATGTATGTTGCGGATAAATAGTTGTGCTTGCTGAGCGAAAGCTCATAGTTCATGTTTATGCTGTAGGTAAGCAAACTTATAGCAATACTTGATACAAGACGGTGGAGCATGGCAAAACAAACTGTGAAACTGTGGGACGGGCATTACTACGTTTCTTTTTGTTAAATTATGCTACGCTAAATATGTTGTAATTGAGTAAAGATTTCATTACTATGTTATGTAGTTAAGTATATGTACAAGTATGTATGTAATTATTAAAAAGGATTTCGGTTCAAGTTTTATATTGTAAGTATAAAAAAAATAAAAAAATAGCTCAAGTTTCATATGTAGTAAGATAGTATGTACGATAACGGCCCACAATAGGCGGGTCGTGTCATCCCATGTGTTGAGTCGAGAACCGATCGAGGTTCAATCCGATTTGACGTGCGAAGAGAAACCAGCTCAGATTCTGGATCGGGAAGAAAAAGTCTTACGAAATAGGACAATTCCCATAGTTAAAGTGTTGTGGCGAAACCACAATATTGAAGAAGCAACCTGGGAACTAGAAAAGGATATGAGAAAGAATTATCCCCACTTGTTCTAATTTTCGAGGACGAAAATTTTTAAGGGGGGAAGATTGTAATAACCAATTTTGTTACAAATTATGATTTCTTGTTTCTCAAGGAATCAAAATTTGTATTATGCATAAGTATACGAATTTGCCTGATCTAAGTTATCAGAATTAGGATTTATGTATGATTGTATTCCGGTCAGAGTTTGACCAGAATGATTTAAGGAATGATAGGAATTTATGATTTTATATTTGTCAAAGTTTGACCAGAAAAGTCAAAGTATGATGGTACTGTTGTATAACAGGTAGTACAGAAATTATACTGTGAAAAACCATCATTACGGATAGATAAGTAAAAATAAGGTACGGAATTATGATAGAAAAATCAAGTACAATATTTAGGACAATAAGGGCTAATTAGTTTTAAGTCCTAAGAAAAACCTAAACACAGTTCAGTTTTATGCAGATAAATTATGGCTGCAGTTTAGTATGACAGTACTGTTTTAATTGAAAACAATATTTGTTATATTTGTATTAGTATGAAAATAGACTGCTTTTAAGATTTAAAGCCAAATTGAGCCCTAGGTGAAGGACACCTCATCTTATGATAATTATGTAATTTTTTGATTTTTTGAAAAGTTGGAAAGTATTCAAGAACATTCTTGAACAAATTCCATCACTTGTGGCTGGCCACCTCATGGGGGTCTTTTGAGCAAATAAAATTTTTGTAAGGCTTGGAGAGCAATTTAAGGAATAAAAATAATTCAAGAAAGAAAATTAAAATTCACCTATAAATAGGTGTGATGGGGGGGACTTTTTTTAGTTCATTTTATTTGAAAACTCCCCCAAACTTTTGCCATTTTCTCTCCTTCCTTTCTCTCTCCTAGCTGAACCCTAAGACAGCAAAAACCCAAGAGTGGTGGTCGGATTTTTAGTGAGGAAAAGCTAGAAAAAAATTTCGGAACCCAAGCTAGTGATTGTCTATCCGGTTTAGAGGTAATCCTCTTAATCTCCTAAGCCTTTTGATTCCGGTTTTTGAGCCATTTAAGTGTATTTTCAGTTTTGGTTGTAAGAGCTTAAGCTCCCTAATTATGTCCTTGCTTTGCTTAGTTTGCTTAGAATGTGCTTGATTTAGATTTTAGTAAGTTTATGCTATGATTTGGTGTATGTATTGGAATGTATGCTCTAGAAATTATGTAGATGATATGTGTGACCACTAGGTGTTTGATATATGTCCCCATAGGCTTATAAATGATGTTGAATGGCTGATTGTGATATTGAATGATTGTATGATGATTTAAGGTTCAAGAAAACCCTAGAAAACCAAGTTTGGCGAACTTCACCAAACAGGTTTCAATCGAATAATTGAATGTATGAGAATGATTGAACGAGTATGAGAACGTTAGATTATACGCTGCATGCTTGATGTAGGCTCACGGTTGCGACCGTTTGAGATAGGGTGTGCGTAATTTTTACGTAAGAACGAACCGAAACCGAAACTGCCAGTTCGGGTGAAAACTGGGTAGTGATCTGGAAACGGTATTTTGAGGCATTTAGAGGCCGAATTTGAGAAAACTCAAAACTGTAAAGTTGTAGGAAATTAAAAATTATAGAGGAAATCGTGGATAGTTTTTGAAAATAAGGCTCCAAAGGCCATCGTTTTTACAAAAACCCGTGTCTGGACTGCCCAGACCTATATGCACGGCTAGGTAGATTCAACAAGGAAAAAGTATAAGTTAAAGGCAGAACTGGGTTTTGAGAAAAACACAAAAGTTGTAGGGTTTTTCAATATCTAAAACTTTTGTGAAGAAACTTTTTTAAAATCCAAACAGAGTTCAAAGTGAAACTGAATCATATTAGTAAGCTTTGGTTCAGGAATTTCAAAACAGTGCATGCACAGGAAATTCCTGTACATACACTGACGATTTGGCTGTTTTCAGCAAACACCTTTAAAACTTAGACAATTTTATTTAAAAACAGTTTTAAATGGTTAATCAAACCTAGTTTAGTAAGAAAAGAATTAATTGATTAAATTAAGCATAGTAATCAAATTGGTAACCTAACATAATCATGTTGGTTACCTAATTTTTAATTGGGCCTAGTTAGTTAAGAACAAATGTTGTATGTTGGGCCTTGGGTCCAAGATTACTTAAGGTAATCATAATGGATACCACTTTAATTATTGGGCCTTAGTGGTCCAACAGGCTTTTTAATTTTCACCTAAGTTGGGCCTATACCTAAGGTTAGTCATAGTAACCTAATAGGATGCCAAGGTCATTGGGCCTTGAGCCCAAAGTTCATTAGGTAATCAAACAGGATACTGTTTAATTACCAATAGGGCATGTGCCCTAGGGTTACACTTAGTAACCAGCAAGGATATTATTAAGCATATGAGGGGGACATATATCTAGGGTCACTGATAAATGTTGGTTATGGTACCAACATTTAATGAAATAATTTAAAGTAAGATAAGATGATTCTTATCTTACTTCCTTTTTGGAAACAGGAAGGTAAACTATTGAGGTAACCTGTTGGAATGACAAACCTCAGGACCTAGCGTAACCAGTAAGTACAACTCCGCTTACAGCATAGGCAGATTGTTTTACTACGTTGCATGTTTGCTTTTAAAGTTCATGCAATTATGTGATAAGTATGATGTATGTTTATTATTGTGATATCACGAAGCATGTTCTGTAACGACCCGCCTAGCACGGACCGTTACCGTACATTCATACATACTTAACTTGTTTTACATACTTATTTATTTAACAAATATAGTGAATTTTTTTTTTTATTTATTTATTTTTTTTTTTTTTACTACTGGAGTACTTGTTTGGAATAATACAAATATAAAATATTAAGTATAAATTTACGGAAGACGTAGCGGCTTATCCCTTCTTTCACAGTTGCCCCGCCAACTCCACCATTTTGTATCAAAAAGCGCCAGTAGGTTGCTTAACTACAGCATAGACATAAGGCGTGAGCTTTCGCTCAGCAAGTACAACTATTTTATCCACAACATAAACAATTATAAACTTAGCATAACATATTATAACACATTCTAATCATGCATGATCCAATTATGCTTTATTATGCTTACTTTATCATGCTTTCTTAACATACTTTCATTCCTTAACTTGCTTATGGGCCCCTTATCATGAGTGACCGTACCGGGCGCGCAACTATGGAGTGGTTGGGGCGGCCAATCCATTTCCAACTCAACCCACAGTTCTACCCGATCTTGGACGGGTCGGTACGTCACAGGCAAGCTCGCTTGCCATTATACTTATTTGTCATCTTGACCTTGTTCTTATTATTTGTGAACATGTTTCATGATGTCACATGAATATAACTTGTAATCATATATTAATCATGCCATTTATTTGATATTTCACATCATAGCACATAACATACATTGCATCATGTTACAACCAAAAAGCCTATGCTGTAGGCGGAGTTGCACTTACCTTTCTTACTATGTCCCCCTTGATGCTGTTCTCTTACTGGGCACAGCTGCAGGCCTTCTCCTGCTTGAATAGGGACATAGGTAAGAGTCCAATTCTCATTGTGCAGTGTTGGTGTCCTAACCAACATGCCTACGAATTTCTAGTTGTATGTCCCCGATACTTGATATCTGATTTGGTCACAAAAGTCATCTTATCGTTTGGGAGTAATCATTCTTTGCTTATTTCTTAAGAGATTACATTGGATAACCCCTTAGGCTAAATCTTTGATAAATTGTTGGGTTTCTAAAAAAAATCTTAGGCTTTGGGACTAAGCCCGGTAACTCAGGTATTATTCTTAGTTATTGTCCGTAATCGGCTTGATTACAATTTTTATCTTAAGAAACTTTATTTTCTTATCTTTTTGCCATTTTGAAAAATTTAACTTTAAATCTCTTTAATATTTTTGTAACCATTTCAAATCTTCAAAACAAATCTTTATAAAGGTCATTTAAGATTGAGAATTGCCTTTGGGACAGTTTTAAGCAAAAATACAGTTTTTTCGAAAACTGTTTGTAAAACTCATGTGCAGGAATTTTCGGTTCCCTGCACACTCTTCATAAAACAATACCAGTTTATAAATCCATTTGGAATTTGAAAAACTTGTCTTCACAAAAGTTGTAGCTCTCGAAAAATGCTAAAACTTTCGTGTTTTACAAAAAATCCAGTTCTGCTTATATTCGCGTCAGTTTTTGTTTGAAACTGGCTGATCCTGAAAACTAGGTCTGGGCAGATCAGCTACGGATTTTTGTAAAAACGGAGACCATTGGAGCCTCATTTTTGGATTCTGCCCACGTTGTCTTCTAGGAAAAATCGTTCCGAGCAACTTTCATGTTTTACAAATTACCCAATTCATCCTCTAAGGGCCTCTAATTTTTACTTTCGCGAAACTGACCAGTTTTGAATCCGAATTGGCAGTTTCGGTTGCTATGTCCTATTTCGTGAAATCTACCTCGACCGATCACATCGGGAGTCTATATGGCAAACACACAGCGCTTCTAACATTCCACATGAACCCATAAACTGTCCATTTGGATCCATGCAAACCAAATTCAAAAGCTCAAAGCCTAGGTTTGCATTGACCCTAACTTTTTGCATACATCACATACAAGCATCAACTTTTCTCCCTAAACTAGCATGCTTCAAGCACTGCCTAAGGGCAGATTTTCTGACCAAACTAGGGGACATACAACCCTAAGCATAAATCATGAAAGTTCATCATAAATAAACACAAATAATGCAAGAATTTAAGCCATACACCCCTAGATCTACAAATCAAGCACATACCACAAAACTTAGGGCATAAAATAGAGATTGGACTTATGTCTTTACACCCAAATTGAACTACCTCTTATCTTTAAATTTGAACTCAAATGAGAGAGTTAGGGCTTATAGAGTTTTACCTTAGACCAAAGTCAAGTTTGGTCACAAAATTCCTTCCTTCCCCCTAGCTCCCTTGACTCACGGCCACACCACCAAATGGCACCCAAAAAATTTTTTTGTTGGTTTCCTTGGTTGTTCCTCTCCAAGCCGAACTCTTCACCAAAGTTTGGCCCCAAAAATTTCAGCTTTCCTTTCTCCCTTTCTCCCTCGGCTTCACACCCCAAAAGACCTAAAAATTTTCTAAACTTCCCTTGGTTTTTCCCCTAGAGCAAAACCGAACCCTTAGGAACAAAATCCCAAGAAAAATTTTTGATTTCTCCCACTCCTTTCTCTCCTCCTATTTCCGGATTTTGTGAGGAAGAATTTGGCAAGAGTTTGGCTGTTTTTCTTTGATTTTTCCAGCCAAAAAACGCCCCCCCAAAGGCCTATTTATAGGTGAGTTTTTGGGCTATTTTGCAAATAACTTTTGTTCACCCTTTTTCCTTCAAGTCCTTGGAGGAAATTTAATTAAATTTTGGCCCAAAAGGACCGGCCACCTCATACACTAGAAAGGTCCAAAACATTCCAAAAATTTCTTTTCTTTTCTTTCCAAAGTTTCCAATTAATCTCTTAATGAAGTCATAATTCAAAAAGGTGATGATGTAACCACCATTAGGCTTGTTTGGCAATTCTTCTTACAAAGCAGTCCAAATTCAAGTTAACACAGATATTTTCAATACTGTTAACTATTAATAATAGTATTTTATCACTAAACTGCAGTCCAAAATTTATCTGTGTAAAATTTGACTGTATGAAAATTTTCTTGTAATTTGAAGTCCTTTGGCCCAAGATACCCCAAATTTATGTGCTTGATTTTTCTAGGGTGATTTTAAATCTTACTCTTGTTGATTTTTCTAGGGTGATTTTAAATCTTACTCTTGCTATCTTGTCTGAAACATGATTTTTCGCAGTATATTTTCCATACTGCTAGTTCATAAAACAGTATCATCACATGATTGACTTTTCTAGTCAACTGTTGACTTTTTAGGTCAACTTTGACTTTTTAGGTCAACTTTGACCGCCATGCAAAATCATGCAAACGTAAAATTTCCTATTCTTCTGACTCCAAATGATACATACTGAGTTAAGCAATTATTTTTAAGTCTCATAGTATCATGAGAACTTAAAATTTCACATAAAAACCTTATCTCAGGTTTCTCATAAATACCTTTAAAACATAACATAAGCTTCTTTACAAGAGAACGTAAGATCGTAAAGATTTAGTTATTACAATCTACCCTCCTTAAAAATTTTCGTCCTCGAAAATTAGAATAAATCGGGGTAGTTCTTTCTCATCTCATCTTCCAATTCTTAGGTGGCTTCTTCAACTTTATGGTTGCGCCATAACACTTTAACCAGGGGAATGGTTTTATTTCTTAGGACCTTCTCTTCTCGATCCAGAATTCGAACTGGCTTTTCTTCATATGTCAAATCCGTTCGAACTTCCACTGGTTCTTGACTAAGCACATGCGACGGATCTGGTATATACTTCTTTAACATTGAAACATGGAATACATCATGCATCGCAGCTAATTCTGGTGGCAAAGCAAGCCTGTAGGCTACTTTCCCTATCCTTTCAAGGATTTCAAATGGTCCTGTATATCTTGGACTGAGCTTCCCCTTTTTGCCAAATCTCATTACTCCTTTCATAGGAGCAATCTTAATGAACACGGCATCTCCAACTTGGAATTCCAATGGCCTTCTACGTTTATCGGCATAACTTTTCTGTCTGCTAAAAGCTATGTCGAGTCTCTGCTTGATCTTCTTGATATCTTCAGAGGTCTTCTTGATGAAGTCTGTTGTTTGCAGCTGCTTCTGACCAACTTCTTGCCAGTGGATGGGAGATCGACATTTTCTTCCATAAAGGGCTTCAAATGGTGCCATACCAATCGAAGCGTGATAACTGTTGTTGTAAGAGAATTCGATCAATGGCAGCTTCTGATCCCAGTTCCCTTTGAAATCCAGAACACATGATCTCAGCATATCTTCCAATGTTTGGATTGTTCGTTCCGACTGGCCGTCAGTTTGGGGGTGAAAAGCTGTACTAAACTTCAGTTTTGACCCCATAGCATTATGAACACTGGTCCAAAATCGAGAGGTGAAACGTCCGTCACGATCTGAAATAATGGATTTTGGTACTCCATGCAGCCTAACAATCTGCGATACGTAGACTTCGGCCAATTTTTCCACTGAAAAGGTGGCTTTAATTGCAATGAAGTGGGCTGATTTGGTCAATCTATCCACCACAACCCAAATTGTGTCATTTCCACTCACCGTCCTGGGTAATCCTACTAGAAAATCCATAGTAGTTTGCTCCCATTTCCATTCAGGAAATTCTATTTTCTGTAATTCTCCTCCAGGATGTCGGTGTTCAGCCTTAACTTTCTGGCAAGTTAGGCATTTTGACACGTATTCTGCTACTTCGTTCTTCATTTTTGGCCACCAAAAGTTCTCTCGAAGATCCTTGTACATCTTGGATGCTCCTGGATATACTGAGTATGGCGTCTTATGAGCCTCTGACATGATCTGATCCTTCAAAAATTCAAAATCGGGAACACAGATTCTTTCCTTAAAGTAGATAGTGCCATCAGCAGAGGTCTTGAACTCCTTGTTCTTTCCACTAAAAAGTTGTGCCTTAAGCAAAAATGAATATTTTCCTTGATGCGCCTTGATGGATTCCAATAGATCAGACTGAAGAGTCAGAGAAGATAATTTTCCCGTGGTCATTTCCAGGTTGAACTCAGAAATCTCCTTTTGTAGTGGCTTTGGAAACGCTTCAATAGACATTAACATGCCCGAGGATTTCCTACTTAAAGCATCTGCTACCCTGTTTGCCTTTCCAGGGTGATAAAGGATCTCGCAATCGTAGTCCTTCACTAGTTCCAGCCATCTACGCTGTCTCATGTTGAGCTCTTTCTGAGTGAAAATATATTTGAGACTCTGGTGGTCAGTGTAGATTTCGCATTTGTTTCCATACAAATAATGTCTCCAGATCTTCAATGCGAAAACTACTGCTGCTAACTCCAGATCATGTGTAGGATAATTCCGTTCATGATTCTTCAATTGTCTTGACGCATAGGCTACCACCTTCCCATTTTGCATCAGGACAGCTTCTAATCCGTTCTTGGAAGCATCACCGTAAATTACGAAATTTCCTGCATCTACATCAGGAATAATTAACACGGGCGCACTTGTTAACTTCTTCTTGAGCTCTTGGAAATTCTCCTCGCATTTCTGAGTCCATTCATACTTTTTATCTTTTCGGGTAAGGGCTGTGAGTGGTGCAGCAATTTTGGAAAATCCTTCGACGAACCGTCGGTAGTATCCGGCTAACCCAAGAAAACTTCTTATTTCCGTAACACTTTTGGGTACCGGCCATAAACTTACTGCTTCCACTTTCGAAGGATCTACAGAAATTCCTTCTTTCGACACAACATGCCCCAAGAAATGAACTTTCTCCAACCAAAATTCACATTTCGTGAACTTAGCATAAAGCTGATTTCTCCTCAACGTTTCCATTACCATCCTAAGATGTTGTGCATGTTCCTCCTTGGACCTTGAGTAAATCAAGATGTCCTCGATAAAAACGATGACGAATTTGTCCAGATATTCCTTGAATATTCGGTTCATAAGATCCATGAAGGCAGCTGGAGCGTTAGTTAATCCAAAGGGCATAACTAAGAACTCATAGTGCCCATATCTAGTACGAAAAGCTGTCTTGGAGATGTCTGCCTCCTTAATCCTGAGCTGATGGTACCCTGATCGTAGATCGACTTTTGAGAATACGACTGCTCCTCGGAGTTGATCGAAAAGATCGTCAATCCTTGGAAGAGGATACTTATTCTTGATCGTAATCTTATTTAGTTCACGATAATCGATGCACATTCGAAATGATCGATCCTTCTTCTTGAAGAACAAAACGGGTGCTCCCCATGGGCAATAACTTTGTCGGATGAATCCTTTGTCGAGCAGTTCTTGTAACTGCACTTGAAGTTCTCTCAGCTCAGCTGGTGCCATACGATAAGGGGCTTTCGATATAAGTGCAGCTCCAGGTAGCAATTCAATCTCAAAAGAGATTTCTCTTTCTGGCGGAAGTCCCGGCAAATCCTTTGGAAAAATATCTACAAATTCCTTAATAACGGGAACATCTTCTAGTGTCCGCTCCATATCTTGATCCTTGTCCACCATGTTAGCTAAATATCCTTGACAACCATTAGCTAACATTTTCCAAGCCCTGATTGCGGAAACGAATTGAGTTGTTGAGCTCCGAGACTGACCATAGAAGTTGAACTCTACTTCGCCGTAAGGATTGAACGTCACGCACCTCTTCCGACAGTCAATCTTGGCGTTGTATTTACTCAAAAAGTCCATCCCTAAGATCACATCGAAATCCTGAAGCTTGATCGCGATGAGATCTACATATAATTCTCTGCCACAAATTCCTACGGATGTGTTTCGTATCCAAAAGTTGGACCACAAAATTTCTCCGGATGGCAGAGAGGTTTTAAAAGGTTGTTCTAGACTATCCACACCTCTTCCTATCTTCTGAGCAAATTCCAACGATATAAACGAGTGGGTGGCACCAGAATCAAATAGGACAATTGCATCATGGGTGGCAATAGAAATCTGACCTGTCACCACATGCGAAGTCCCAGCTTCTGCATCTCCCTTTGTATAGGCGTAGATTCTGGCTTGCGGTTCAGGAGCCTCTAATCTGCCTTGAGTGATCGAGGGTCCTTCGAGCTTTGCCTGGACTGCATGCAACTGGCTGTTAGGGTTCCGGCTCGGATATGAAGGATTCTGGCCTTGGGTGTTCAAAGTACAATTATTTACAAAATGGCCTTCCTTGCCACAGAGGTAACAAGCATTTGATCCCATTCGGCATATTCCCGGGTGTTTTCTCCCGCATTTGGTACACACGGGGTAGCTATTGCTATTGCCCTCATTTCCCCGAGAAATCTTTTTCTGTGGGTAGTTTCTTTGCTGACTCTGGCCAGAAGAGCTTTCCTTTCGTTTATTCCTTCCAAACTGCTTAGAGCCTTGAGCAAAATTGCGGGGTTGACCTTTCTGGTTCATTTCAAAATTCTGACGGGGTTGTGTCTGCTTCCCCATGGCCTTTTCTTCCTTCTTTGCCTTAAAGAACTGAGCCCGTTCTTCTTTGTCTCGGTTAATCCAATACTCTGCTCTTATGGCTCGACTAATACAATCAGATACCCGAGTAGGTGGACTATCACCAGCACTGACTTGCTTGGCGATATCTGACCGAAACATCTTCATCATCAATCTAACTTTTTCTGTTTCACCCGGCACCAATTCCGGGCATAACCGGGCTAACTGTTCAAACTTATTAATAGCCTCCATTACCGTCATCGTTCCTTGTCTCAAACTCGTAAATTCATCCTACTGGGCTGCCAGGATTTCTCTGTTAAAGTACATTGTTCGAAATTCCGACACAAAATCTTGCCAACTCATGGTCGTAACATCGCGACGCATCTGGACGGTCATCCACCAGTGTCTAGCGTCTTTCTTGAGAGCGAAGGAAGCACAGAGGACTTTTTCCTGCTCTGTTAGTCGCATAAAATCCAAAATAACTTGGATGTCAATCAACCAATTGTCAGCGGCAATCGGATCTGTTGGTCCCTCGAATTCTGGTGCTTTCATCCGCCTAAACCTCTCATAAAGTAGATCTTCTCGTACTGGAGGTAAGTTTGAGTGTGCTTCTACAGGTGCTATTGGGACCTCTGGCTGCACCTCTGGTCGAATGTCAGGTACCGGAGGTACTACTGGAGGTACTCTGACATTTTGAGGGGGAACCTCGTTAGCCTGAGGTCTCTGATTGATCTGAGCTAACTGCTCCCGGAGTCTATTTGTCTCCTGCTGCTGTTCAAGTAACTGTCGTTGCAAATTTGCTACAACAGTTGCTAGATCCGGTGCAGGTGGATTCTGGTTCACAGGCATTGTTCTGCGAGGGCGTACCATCTTTTCTTTCCTATTAAATCATGAGAAAAGATATTATCGAACTAGTAATATCCTTTCTTTCATCATACATCGTATCATAATACATCGGATTATAACATAATCATTCTCATCATATTCATATCGTAATATGGCTTACGTAATCATAACGTATCGTATCATAACATGATTTTCATGATAATATAACATGATATCTGAACTATTTCTTGTATATTTACATTAAGTACATCATTCTTACAGTACTGTAAATACATATCTGTTTCGTAATATTTTTATATACATGGACAAAATAGTAATGGGAGTGTCTAACACTTCACCAATATACACAGTCAAAAAGAATGGCGATGGAAGTGACTACCACTTTCCATCAGTACATGCCTATCATCCAAAACGAAATAAGCAAGTACATGTCAGTACTAAGGTCAAAATAAATATACATGAACGATCAAAATAGCGATCTCTATCGTCATCTAGGCAGCTGCGTCGGAGTCGGTCTCCCAATCTCCGTCGTCGAAAAGAATCTCCTATGGGTCGTCAGCTAGGTCGTCCTGGTCCTCAAACCATCCTGCCTGCTCCATATCCTCGTCATCGCCCTCCTCGTCACTGGATATGTCGATGGCAATGGGATCTGCTGGCGGGTCAGCTGGCATCTCCTCAATATCATCCTCCTCGTCACTAGAGATATCGATGATAATGGGATCGGCTGGTGGATCTCCAGGTATGATCATAACATCATCCTCATCCGGGTCTCCGGCCTCCGGGTCACCCTGAGCATCCGCCGGCTCCTCGGCCTCATGAGCTGGCACCTCCTGCTCTGGAACTGCAGGGATCGGCTCCTCTGGGGGTGCTGGTCCTACCTCGTATAATGGCTCCCCTATACCAGCGTCGTCTACGGGTGTCTGATGATCACCCTCAGTGGCCCCTGTCGGTTCGGTATCAGCGCGTATCTCAGCCCGCAAAATATCCTCTATCTTGTGCTCTACGGTCATCCTGGGTGTGGGAAAAGGAACATGCTGGCGAATACGGCTAGGTAAGCCGTTCTGCAAAACCGTCAACGCCTCCAATACCGGGTGGGTCATGTCCTGTGAAACGTAGGGCAACATGGCCTCCTGAAATCTCATGCAGTAGTGGGCCATGGTCTCGTGAGGATATGCATGCCACTCAAGTGTGTAGCTGTGGTATCGCCTGTCATACATATCTCTGTAAATGTCGGGATCACGCTGAGGCGCTCCTGGCCCGTAATCCAATATCGGCCCAAAACATCCAACCATCAGTGAGCGAAAATGCGCCCAAGTCCGGCTGGGTAGCTGTGGCTCCCCTACTGATATCCACCAAATACGGGCGTCGCCGGTCAGACATCGACTACCCAACGAAACCTGTACGCGCCCCGGGATATGGTTGGTGCGGAAAATAAGCTCCATGTCATATAACCATACTCCCAAAGAGATCGTGCGACTCGTACCGTCAAATGATAACGGATGTGCCTTGTAAAAAGATGATATAGCCTCTCGGTCCGCATCTACATGATCCGGATCCATGTCGACGAATCTACATACCAAATCACATAATAAATATTTACGCATAAACTAACTTTAACTTACAATGATAGTGGTGATGGCAGGCGAACTGTGAAATCAGGTAGCAGGGAACCGCTCTGATACCAACTCTGTAACGACCCGCCTAGCACGGACCGTTACCGTACATTCATACATACTTAACTTGTTTTACATACTTATTTATTTAACAAATATAGTGGAAATTTTTTATTTTTTTTATTTTTTATTTTTTACTACTGGAGTACTTGTTTGGAATAATACAAATATAAAATATTAAGTATAAATTTACGGAAGACGTAGCGGCTTATCCCTTCTTTCACAGTTGCCCCGCCAACTCCACCATTTTGTATCAAAAAGCGCCAGTAGGTTGCTTACCTACAGCATAGACATAAGGCGTGAGCTTTCGCTCAGCAAGTACAACTATTTTATCCGCAACATAAACAATTATAAACTTAGCATAACCTATTATAACACATTCTAATCATGCATGATCCAATTATGCTTTATTATGCTTACTTTATCATGCTTTCTTAACATACTTTCATTCCTTAACTTGCTTATGGGCCCCTTATCATGAGTGACCGTACCGGGCGCGTAACTATGGAGTGGTTGGGGCGGCCAATCCATTTCCAACTCAACCCACAGTTCTACCCGACCTTGGACGGATCGGTACGTCACAGGCAAGCTCGCTTGTCATTATACTTATTTGTCATCTTGACCTTGTTCTTATTATTTGTGAACATGTTTCTTGATGTCACATGAATATAACTTGTAATCATATATTAATCATGCCATTTATTTGATATTTCACATCATAGCACATAACATACATTGCATCATGTTACAACCAAAAAGCCTATGCTGTAGGCGGAGTTGCACTTACCTTTCTTACTATGTCCCCTTGATGCTGTTCTCTTACTGGGCACAGCTGCAGGCCTTCTCCTGCTTGAATAGGGACATAGGTAAGAGTCCAATTCTCATTGTGCAGTGTTGGTGTCCTAACCAACATGCCTACCAATTTCTAGTTGTATGTCCCCGATACTTGATATCTGATTTGGTCACAAAAGTCATCTTATCGTTTGGGAGTAATCATTCTTTAATTATTTCTTAAGAGATTACATTGGATAACCCCTTAGGCTAAATCTTTGATAAATTGTTGGGTTTCTAAAAAAAATCTTAGGCTTTGGGACTAAGCCCGGTAACTCAGGTATTATTCTTAGTTATTGTCCGTAATCGGCTTGATTACAATTTTTATCTTAAGAAACTTTATTTTCTTATCTTTTTGCCATTTTGAAAAATTTAACTTTAAATCTCTTTAATATTTTTGTAACCATTTCAAATCTTCAAAACAAATCTTTATAAAGGTCATTTAAGATTGAGAATTGCCTTTGGGACAGTTTTAAGCAAAAATACAATTTTTTCGAAAACTGTTTGTAAAACTCATGTGCAGGAATTTTCGGTTCCCTGCACACTCTTCATAAAACAATACCAGTTTATAAATCCATTTGGAATTTGAAAAACTTGTCTGCATGAAAGTTGTAGCTCTCGAAAAATGCTAAAACTTTCGTGTTTTACAAAAAATCCAGTTCTGCTTATGTTCGCGTCAGTTTTTGTTTGAAACTGGCTGATCCTGAAAACTAGGTCTGGGCAGATCAGCTACGGATTTTTGTAAAAACGGAGACCATTGGAGCCTCATTTTTGGATTCTGCCCACGCAGTCTTCTAGGAAAAATCGTTCCGAGCAACTTTCGTGTTTTACAAATTACCCAATTCATCCTCTAAGGGCCTCTAATTTTTACTTTCCCGAAACTGACCAGTTTTGAATCCGAATTGGCAGGTTCAAACAGACTTAACCTATGAAGAGAAGCCTGTACGAATCCTAGATCGAGAAGAGAAGGTTCTAAGGAACAAGACAATTCCCATGGTGAAAGTATTATGGCGAAACCATAAAGTAGAAGAAGCAACCTGGGAATTAGAAGATGAAATGAGAAAGAACTACCCCGATTTGTTCTAATTTTCGAGGACGAAAATTTTTAAGGGGGGTAGATTGTAATACCTAATTTTTCACCAATACGATTCCTTGTACAGAAATTACATTGAACCGTAAAGGTATTTATGGAAAAAGCCTAGTTAAGGGTTTTTAATTATGTTTTGTGAGTTTTCTGACTTTATAAGACTCAAAAAGGATTATTTAGTCAAGAAAATGACCTTTTAGGTAAAAAGGAACAAAAATGTAAAATTTTTCATGATGGTCAAAGTTTGACCAAAAACGTCACGGTTGACCAAAAAGTCAACCGTTGACCAAGAAAGTCAAATCTTGACAAGAAGGTCAATGATCGACAAGAAAGTCAATGGTTGACCCGAAAAATCCAAGAAATGACTGTACGATTAAATATTTATCTGTATAAAAATTGTACCGAGTGAAAACCAATTTTTCAGATAAAATGATATGTTCGAGACTCAGAAACCACCATAGAAAATCAAGCACATTAAGTGGAAGTATAGGGCAAAATGGTTTTAAGAAATAAGGAAAATTGTATACCGTCCATTTTTACACGGATGAATTCTGAACTGCAGTTCGGTAAAACAATACTGTGAATAAGTGAATCCAGTATTAGAAATACCTGTGTTAACTAAAAAATTGGACTGTACAATAGCTAAAGAGCCAAACAAGCTTTAACTTAGCTTACCTCACTTAACTTTCCCTTTATGACATCATTTTCTTAATTAAAGAAAATTTGAAAGTAATTGGGTGGATGATCACCAAGGGTGGCCGGCCACTTGCCCCCCTTTTGTGTGATTTCTTGCTTCTTTTGGGGCCAAAATCTAATTAGCCAAAAGTTTCCCAACCTCTATAAATAGGGGTGGGCATTATTCACAAATTGGAAAGGCTAGCTAAACTTTGGCCAAAATTTTCTCTACCAAATCCGGATTTGTGAGGAAGAAAAAGAAAGAAATTTTTTCAAACCCTAGAGTGTATAGAGCTTAGTGGGGGGTCGGTTTGGGTTGGAGAACAAGCAAAAAGTTTGGAAAAAAATTTGTAACCCTTGTTGGCCAAGGAGGCCGGTTGCAAAGAATCCACCAAGGAGGAAGAGCCAAGCTAGGAAACCGGGTTTTTGGAGCATTGTGGTGGCTGGATTTTTGAGCAAATTGGTGACCGGACTTAGGGCAAGGAAGGCAGCAAGCTTGGACTTGCCACCCACCAATTCAGCCGGCTGCTGTGAAGGAACAAGGAGAAGAAAACCTAAGTCAACTTTGAGCCAAAAGTGAGGTAAAACCTCTAATTGCCTAAGCTTTCATTTGAATTTCGTTTGGAGAAATTTAAGTGTATTTAAGCAATGATTTGTAATGGGCATAAGCCCACTTTCAGTTCTGCCCTAGCTAGGAAATATGAGTATGTGCTTGATTTAATTAGGAGTAGGGTTTGGTGGTTTTATGTTGCATGTTATGTGTTTGTTAGTATGCCTAGGGTTTTTGTAGGTTTTTGGATGATTTGTAATTTGGCTTGCATGTTAAAAATTTGACGTTAGAAACGTGATGTATGACTGATTTAGGCTCCCGCTGAGTTCGGTTGAGGTAGGGTGAACGTTTTAGGACGTTATCGAAAATTGAAACCGAAAACTGCCAACTCGGGTAGAAATTGGCCAGTTTCGGGGAAAACAGTTTTTGAGGCCTTTAGAGGCCGAATCTGGAAAAACTCAAAACACGAAAGTTGTTAAGAAGAGTTTTTCCTAGTGGACAACGCGGACGGATTTGCAAAATGAGGCTCCAATGGCCTCGGTTTTTAACAAAACCCGAGCCTGAAGTGCCCAGGACCCCTGCACGGCCAGGACCCCTGCACGGCCCAGGATCCCTGCACGGCCAAGATTGGTGCCACAGGGTTTTTGACAAAGAAAACGTCCGAGATAGGTTTTACCCAAAACACGAAAGTTACAGGGCTTTTCAATATCTAAAACTTTCGTGAAGACAAGTTGTTCAGAATCAGCTTGGATTTTTAAAATGAAAATGGAGTTCAAAAACGGTACAGGAATTATGGAAAATCCTGTACAGGATTTCTAAAATCAACACAGAAAAAGGATAATTTAACAGTTACACTAAAAAATTGACATTGTGAAACTGTTCCAAAGGCAGTTTCCAATAGTCAATAATTTTATATGTCTCATTTCAAGATTTACAGTTTTCAAAGTTAAACAAAAAGGATTTTTTTACACCTAAACCTAAGGTTTTCTTTTCTAAAGAGATAAGATTTTGAAACCTAAGTTAAAAACAGTCCAATTAAGGTTACTTAGATAACCAACTAGGATAACGTAAAATTAAGTAAGGGCTTATAACGAAGGTTATAAAAGAGTGTTGGTTATATTGCCAACATTTCTAACCCTTACTTTTATTTTCAGAATATCGCACGCAGAAGTGTCCCAACGGGATTTAACTCGACATTGGACACAGCCTTTACGAACGAGGTAAGTACAACTCCGCCTACAGCATAGGCTTGTGGTGTATACTTACCTGAGTATGTTTGCTATATGTAAATGTTACATGATATTAAATGTTATATAATGTTACATGTTATTAAATGTTACACGATTAAGTGTTGTAGAATGTTCTAGGTATGCCATGATTACATGTTATGGTTATGTGTTATGATTATATACTAGGGTTATATGTTATGATTATATGCCATGAATTATGATATGCCAAGTGCTATGTTATATGTTATGAAATTATAGGAACATGATTAGGGTTAAGATATGCTAAGAATTAATTGTGTGAAACATCACGATGCATGTTCACCGATTAACAAAAGAAAGATTAAGTATGAAATGATATGATGGCAAGCAATTGCCTGTGTCGTACCGACCCGCGTTAGGTCGGGTTGGACTATGGATTGAGTTGGAAATGGACTGGCCGCCACCACCAATTCATAGTCGCGCGCCCGGTGCGAACACTTACGTTATGGGGCCCATAGGATAAGACAAGATAAGTATGATAAGAAAGTTAAGAATGATCAAGTAAGCATAACCAAGCATAACTGGCTCATGCATATGTCAAGATAAGTTATGATATGTTACGATGTATGTTAATTATGAAATGTTAAGTATGAATTGTTATGTTGTGATGATTAATGGTTGAATTATTGCTTTGCGGTTTAAATAGTTGTACTTGCTGAGCGAAAGCTCACTGTCTTACGTCTATGCTGTAGGTAAGCAGCCTAGCAGCAACCCCTGATACAAGATGGAGGGCGAGGTCTGGTGGACTGTGAAATGTGGGAATAATGCCGCCATGCGTTTTGTTATTTAAGTAATTATTTTATAAAGCTTATATTACACCCACACAACGTTACCAATTATTCGTTATAATTATTTACGTATGTGCATATATGATTATATTGCTTATAAAAAAAAAAAAAAAAAAAAAAAAAAAAAAATTTCCGCTGTTACGTTATAAGTATGTATGTATGTATGTATGGTAACGGCCTGTGCTAGGCGGGTCGTTACAGTAAATTAGCTACGAGACTCAATAATAGTTTGCTTAAGCAATATATGGCCTTTTTGAGAAAAGGTCAAAATAGGAATTTTGATTTTTTATTCCTGTCAAAGTTGACCAAAGTTGACTTTAGGTTGACCAAGTTTGACAAAGATGATATTGCAGTATAATAATCGGTATGGAAACTATACTGCAGAAAACTACCGTTTGGACAATTAAGCAATAATAAGGTTCGAGACGACCCTAGAGGAAAATTAAGCTCAATGTTCAAGACATGAAGGACTGAATAGTTTTAAGTTCTAAGGAAATCCTATACGCAGTCCAATTTTACGTGGAGGAATTATGGATTGTAGTCCAGTATAATAGTATTGTTTTAGTGAAAAACAGTATTAATATTATTTAAGTTAGTAAGGAAATGGACTGTATCTCTACATTTAGGGATTTTTGGGAATTAAGTGGACCATTATGCATGAATTAGAAGCCAAGTGGCTCCACTTTAGCCGCCACCTCACAGGGACTAGAATGTAAATATTTTGTCCTTAGGGACTAAAGTGTAATTTTTGAAAAATGTGAGGTAAGCAAAGTGATGTAAGCAAGTGATGCAAGCATGATGATGTCATCAAGATGATGCGAGCATGGTGAGGTAGGCATGAGTTGCTTGGTGAACAAGGCAAACATAGCTTGTTGAACAAGCCACCTTTGGCCCACACAAAAGGTATGGCCGGCCATGTCACCTAGGGGGACCCAAGAGCAAAGTGTGTTGCTCACTAAGGACTCTTATGCAAATTCAAGAAGAATTATGGAGCTAAAAATAATTATGGGAAATTGGAAAATTTTCACTATAAATAGGGAAAGTTATAGAACTTTCCAAACTTTAGTTCATTCCTAAGTCTTTCTTTTCTCTTCTCCCTCCCATTAGAACCGAATTCTATATGAGAGCAAAACCCATAGAGTGGTCGGTTTTCTCGAGAAGAAAGCTAGAAGAAAAAGAAAAAAAATTTGGAACCCACCTAGCCAAGGAAGGCCGGTTTTGGTGGAGAGCAAAGGGGCAAAAGTGATGACCGGATTCTTGGGTGAAGCTCCAAGAAGATGGCTGAAAATTCGGAAACCCACGAATCAAGGAGGCTGCCGGTTCTAGTAGGTGGCAAGGGAAGGAAAGGGTGAACCAAAGCTAGCTCAATCTTGGTGATTGATTAGGGTAAAATTCATTTGGTACCCTAAGCCTTTCTTTCAATTCAAGTTGCAATTGGAAATTTAAGTGTATTTCAAGCTTGGATTGTAAGAGCTTAAGCTCATCTTCTCTCCTTTTCATGCAATGGGTTAGTTGCTTTGTATATGCTTGATTATTGTTGTGATTAGGGTTTAGTGAGCTGATTTGTGTGGTTGTGTATGTTTATGATTTTATGCTTTAGAATTTCATGCTAAGGGTGTATGCTCACCATATGCTTGTTATATGTCCCAATATGTTTAAGATTTATGTATGGTTTTGTATGATGAGATTTTACATTAGAAACGCTTCATGTCTGATCTTAGGCTCCCACGGTGGCTGGGTGAGTTAGATTGTGCGAAATAGGACGTAAAATGAATTTAAGTAAGAAAACTGCCAGTTCGGGTAAAACTAGCCAGTTTTCTGGCAAGCCGGATTTGAGGCCCTTGGAGGCCTAATTTCAAGAAAGTTAAAACTGCAAAGTTGTAGGGAAGGGTTTTTCCTAGTGGACAACTTGGACAGTTTTCAAAATAAGGCTCCAATGGCATCTGTTTTTATGAAAAACCGAGCCTGGTCTGCCCAGACCCAGTGTGGAAGCAGGGTGCACGGCCAGCAGGTTTCAACCTCAAATATGACTAAGTCAATGACAGAACTGGGTTTTTGTGTAAATAACCAAAGTTGTAGTATTTTTCGAGATCTAAAACTTTCATGAAGAAAGTTTTCTCAGATTCTAAGCAGATTTTTAAGTAAAACATGATTTTCCGGAACTGTGCAGGTAATAGGAAATTCATGCACAGGATTTTCAGAAAAACAACGCAAAAGCATGAAATCCTTGCACATGCACAGATATTTTAATTAAGAAACTATTTTTTAAGAATGGTTTTAAAAATTGATAGTTTTTAACTGTCTTTACTTATAAGTTATGGTAGTATGAAAATACGGTTTGTATAAGAATTAATGCAAAAAGGATAACCTATAGTAACCGGTTAGGATACCCAAGTTATTGGGTTAGGCCTTACCCTATGGTTACTGATAGTAACCTAGTAGGGTGTTACTCTAAAAGTGATAAGGCCTTAGTAAGATTAGTAACCTAACGAGTTACTGTTTATGTCTGGTTGGGCTATGAGCCCTAAGGTTACGGCAAGTAATCGAGCGAGTTCTCTTTAGTAGATTGTGGGGGACATATAATTAGGATTGCTCATGGATGTTGGTCAGGATACCAACATTTAATGTTTATGATTTATGGTAAGATAGTATGTAAATGACTCTTATCTTACACCCTGTTTGGAAACAGGAGTATGAAATGTTGTCGTGCCATGTTCGGACGATAAATCAAGAGCATAGGATGACAAATAAGTACAACTGTAATGACCCAAATTTTCTATAAGCTTATGATTTCTTTTGTTAAGAATCACAGCTATGTTATGTATGTTTATGTGTTATATATATGATATGTTTTCTAAGAAAAATTATTGAATCTTTTGTTAAAAGATTCGATAATATTAGTTTAAGACCCTTTGGTTAAAAAGGGGTAAGTTATGATTTATGACTCTATATGGTAGTTTAAAATTTTAAGAAAATCCTATACGCAGTTCAAATAAGTTTTGGATGATGGTCCAGTAAAATTATACTGTTATCAGTTGAAAACAGTATATGAATATCTATGTTAGTATGAAAATAGACTGCATTTAAGAAATAAGCCAAACAAAGCTTTTAAGGATGACACCTCAGATGACAAGTGTCATTGCCATGTTGGTCACTGTACAGGGACCAAAATGCAAATATTTTATGTTTAGGGGTCAATTTGTAAATTCAAGAAAGTTCATGATTTTGAAATTTTAAAAGTTAAGGAAGTCTTTTTAAGAAACATTTAGCAATAAATTAAGGTTTAGAAGGCTTAATTTTAGTCGGCCAATCTATAGGGACTAAAGTGCAAATATTTTTGCCTTTAGGGGCTAAAGTGCAATTTTGGGAAAAATTGTGGACTTATCAGCAATTATGTAAATTTTTGAACCAGGGACTTTTTAAGTACAGTTTCTTAAGTCAATTAAGTTAATGATCCATTTCAAGTTCGGTTAGATTGGTTGGAAATCAAGGAAGACAAGTTAAGATTGAACTAAATAACTCTAGCTAGAACCAATCATAATGTTCCATGTGTCATCATAGGAACCGGCCACATCATGACCTTAAGAGCAAGGGATCTAGTTTTTGAGGAGAATTATGCAAATTAGAAGAATTTAAGTGTCATTAAAAGTTTACAAATCCTACCCTATGTTGAGTAACTAAGCACTTTGATTTGCTTGGTTAATTTTGTGTTATGGTTCAATTAGCAACCTTGTCTCACATGGCATCACCAAAACCGGCCACATGAGGGTGAGACACCTCAAGCCCTTAGCTAGCATGAGTCACCCTCCTAGCTTGCACACCCAAGCACCAAGGGCCGGCCACAACAAGGAACCACCACAAGGAAGCAACACATGGATCAATTTTGGTGAGCAACATGGACTAGCCTTGTTCACATGGCAAGTTCATGCTTTGCCAAAGCCACACCTTGACCGGCCACTTGAGGAAGCAGCACCTCTTGGCTTAGCCTTGATGAACCAACACTCTAGACTCCCTAGCCTAGCCTCCTTGGCAAGCCAAGGCTTGCACACCTCACCCTAGGGCTGGCCATCTCAAGAGAATGCCACATCAAGCTTGTAGCTTTGATGAGCAAGCAATCTAGCTAAGCTTGCTTGGCAATATAAAGTAAGGAGGGCCAGCCAACACATAAGGACTAAGGGAAAATATTTTGGTTATAGGGACCAATAGATAAATTACAAAAGATGGATTTCTGGAACTCTTTTAACTCTTGACACATCATGCACCATAGGCTAGCTTAGCAAGCTTACTAGCCTTGCTTGTTTGTTAGCAAAAGCAAGCACAAGCTCCACCTAAGGCCGGCCACACTAAGGAAGGGACACCTCAAGGTTCCTAGCTATCATGAGTAAGCACCCTAGCTTGGCTACTTGGCATCTTGGCCGGCCACCTCTCAAGAAATCAAGGACAAATTGGATTCTTCTAGGGACTATAGAGCAATTTGAGAAAGTAGATTGTTTCCCTATAAATAGGTGAGAGTTATTCCACTTTGTTTTGTTAGCAAACACACACACAAGCAGCCTATATTCCCTAGTTTTCTGCCATAGGAACCGAGCCAAGAGAGGAGGAAAAAGAAAAAGAATAGAAAGAGAACAAGAGTGTGAGGAGAGTTCGGTTAGTGTAAGAAGTGAGTAGAAAATTTTAATACTCTAGTTTGAGATTTTCATCAAGTGGAACTTGAGGTAAATATTGTTATCCTCTAGTTCTTCATTTAAAATTTAAGAGTATGATTAGTATGGATAAGCATGAGTTTAATTTTGTAAGATGTATACACTAGGATTTTAGTATGCCTGATTAAAGATTGAAACTGAACGGTTTTTCTTATAACCAGATTTGAGGCCTTTAGAGACCGAATTTGGAAAAAGTCAAAACTGTAAAGTTGTAGAGAAGGGAAAATCCTAGGGGTCAACTCGGACAGTTTTTGAAAACAAGACCCCTAAGACCTTTGTTTTTGCAAAAACCCGAGACCAAATTATAATTAGTGTATATGGTTGAATAATTTTCAAAGGCAGAAACAAGCATGTTAAAGACAGATTTGAGTTTTTAATTACAAACAAAAGTTGTAGGAGATTTCAAGGTCTACAACTTTCATGAAGAAAACTTTTCCAAATTTTAAACGGATTTGTAAGAAAAGTACCAAACACTATGTAATAGTTTTAAAACCCGGTTTTGAGAACTATAGGGTTTTACTAAAAATTCAAAAAGGAATTTGAATTTTAGGATTTGTAGTTTGTTAGCTAATAGGATCATTATGAAATTATGATAGGATGATGCTTATCCTATGATTTCTTGAAAACAGGAAAACGACTTGTTTGAGTGAAGTAATTTAACTCAGGGCGCAGTAAAGGTAAGTACGACTCCGCCTACAGCATAAACAAAACTGTTTGTTGTATGCCTTTAAGTATATGATGATATAAGTGTGATGAAATGCTTATGACTTGTATGATACCAAGTTCATGATGCTATGTGTACAAGGAATGTTTATGGTATGTATGTATGTATGTCTCCATGAAATGATGAATGTTACGGCTTGTATGCTTTTAAGTTTATGTTATGAGATATATGAGGTATGTTAGAGCATGTATGTTCACATGATGAAAAGTTTGATATTATGGCATCACGAAGCATGCTCATTAATGATAAGTTAATCGGTAAGATATGAAATCCCAGTTTCAGTTAAGAAACTGGTTATGATCACGAAATAAGGTTTCAAGAACGAAACAAGATAAGAACAAGATTTGAAGCATCATTATGATAAGCAGGATGCAATATGTCGTATCGACCCGCGTTAGGTCGGGTTTGGTTCATGGTTTGAGTTGGACAGGGCTGGCCGCCCCAACCACTCCATGGCAGCGCGCCACGGTACGTACATTTATGTTATGTAAGGGCCCTAAAAAGTATGCTAACTTATGAAAACAGTAAGAAAGCATAATTGGTTCATGCATTATGTTATTATGTGATATGTTGCGGATAAATAGTTGTGCTTGCTGAGCAATAGCTCATGACATATGTTTATGCTGTAGGTAAGAAATCCTACGGAGTTACATGATACAAGGCTATGGTGCATGGGAAGACAAACTGTGAAACTGTGGGACGGGAATCACTACGTTTCTTTTGTTAAATTATGCTACGCTAAATATGTTGTATTTGAGTACAAGATTTATTTACTATAATATGTAGCTAATTATATGTACAAGTATGTATGTAAGTAATTATTAAAAAAAAAAAAAAAGATTTCAGTTCAAGTTTTATATTGTATGTATTAAAAAAAAAAAATTTACCTCAAGTTTTCATATGTAGTAAGTAAGTATGTAAGGTAACGGCCTACGTTAGGCGGGTCGTTACAACAACTCCACCTACAGCATGAACAACATGTTTTGTTGCATGATGTGTTTTTAAGAAATCATGAATTGATTTACATGATTTGTATGTTATGATGTTTATGATACGATGTAGTATGTTTATGATACGATGCAGTATGTTATGGTATGTTTTGTTACGATGTGGTATGTTATGTTACGATGTATTATGTTATAATGTTTTATGTTATGTTATATATGTTTGATATCGTGACATCACGAGGCATGTTCACTGATATTGAACCACATGGCAAGAATAAGTTTTAAGATATGAAATAAGACAAGTTAAGATTGTTGTGTCGTACTGACTTGCCACAAGGGCGGGTTTAAACTGTATGTTCCATGGTTTGAGTTGGTATGGGCTGGCTACCTTCAACCACTCCATGGTTATGTATCATAGTACGTGTACACATGATATGTAAGGAAATAGAATTATGTTAAAATATGGAACCATAATTGATTCATAAGAAATCATAACCGGTTCATGCATTATTGCACTTACATATGCATTGCGGATTGAATATTGTACTTACTGGGCATAAGCTCATTACTTACGTTCATGCTGTAGGTAAGCAACCTAACAGCAATACTTGATGGAAGACTGTGGAGAGGGCGCAGTGGACTGTGAAATGTGAGATAGACACCGCCACGGGTTTGGGAAAGATATGTATTGTAAAATATGTTTATGATATGTTTATGTTATGTTATGATATAGTAATGGTATGAATAAGAAAAAGTTCAAGTACGTATGGCAAGCGAGTTGCCTCGTGTCGTACTGATCCGCATTAGGTCGGGTCTGGTCCACGGATTAAGTATGATAGCTTTCGATTGAAGTGTGAAAGCTCGGTACTCGAGTGAGTACATATGAATAAGTTAAGTTTTATGTATGAGAATAAGTTTAAGTTATGTTTATGTTTAAGCTTAAGGTTTTATGTTTTATGTATGTATGTTTAAAAAAAATATTTTTTTTTTGCTCTATAATATGGGGTAAGTTTAAGATAATGTAGTTAAGTAAGCAAAGTAACAGCCCACATTCGCGTGGTCGGTCCTACGTAGATGGTCGGGGCGTTACAAACTCCGTGCAGCTTCACCACATGATTTTATACACCCATTCCGAAAGCTTTCATCAATGGTGAAAGAAGTAACGGTTTCTTTCCAAATAATATCTTTCAATCCATCTAAATCACGAGATCTCCAATCTTGTATCCATATTGGAATGTGCTCTCGAGCGAGCACACCAATCCAACTCATCAATTCGTCACCGTGCTTTCCTTCCGGTTGTCCTTTCTCGTCAAACGTGACGGGAATTCGTTCACCACTTTTCCTTGCCATATGGACGCGTTTCATTATAGTTGCCCTTCGCTTGCCATCAACATTGGGATCCGATGGGTTTTTCCTTCGTGCTCGTCCCTTTTTGGAATGTTCCATTGTATTCGTTCACCTATAGTTATTGCCCAAAAAAAAAGGCAAAAAAAAAAAATTATGTCATACCAATATAATCGAATCAATTTAACTTTAACTACTAATCACAAAATACATTAATTTTTTAAACAACCGCAAAGGTGCACAAACTTATTTAGTTGGAATTTCGTCCATAAAAAAGCACGGGCACAAACTGAGTTTTTAAAATACCCACGAGCGCTAGGCGCCCCCCACGGGCGCCCAGGCGCACGGAAAGGGAGCCAGGCGCACCCCACCGAGAAGGTGCCAGGCGCCCCCCACCGAAAGGGCGCTAGGCGCACCCAACGGGCGCCCAAGCGCCCCCTACGGGCGCCAGGCGGCCCCCATCGAAAGGGCTCCAGGCGCACCCCACGGGCACAAGGCGGCCCCCACCGAGAGGGCGCCAGGCGCCCCCCAACCCCCAAGCGCGCCCCACGGGCGGCAGGCACCCGTCGCAGTCTCCACGGTCATAGGCCATTTTGAGCCGTTGTTTTTGTATTTTTATGCTAGAAGACTTCATGTAATCTTGTTATAGTTATGCTATGAATATTTATCAACATCTATTATGTTTTTCGAAAAGAAAAACTCATTATGGCATTCTGTCGAGCATGTTGTGTGCGTAAAAAAAGCATGTTCATAAATGTGTGTAAAGTGCCAAAATTAACGATCCACAAACCTCTTTCTTCTCTACAAAGAGAAATATTAAAAACAAAAACACTAATTTTCAACAATGGATCTTTAGTGACAAACAACAATACAAAGAAGCAAATGTGTTTTAGTTTATATATGAAGTCACCTTGCTTGTGTTTGAAGAAGAACAGACACGGCCACACTAAGAGGGAGGCGGTAGCGGCGGCAATGACGGCAACGACGGCTTGATCGGATTTTATAAGAGTGGTGACGGCGGGTTAGTGAAGGATGTGGGTACTTGAGAAATTTAGAGAGTGTGAAGAGGAATAAATAAATTCACACTCAAATATGAAGAGAAATAAAAAGGCTATTGTTTTTAAGTAATGGGTTTTCGCGCGGATTTTGAGAAATGAAATTTTCAAATTTTCAAATTTTTTTCACTATTACACGACGGTTTGGAAGAACCCCGTCGTGTAATCCCCCATTTCTAGGGGATTCAACGACGGTCCGGGGGACAGTCATTTAATCCCCCAAAAAAATGCCTTTTTCTGTTTGCGGTATCGATGATTTTGTGGTAAGAATCTCCTACGACCAAGATAAACAGTTTTCTTACCATTATTCAATCGGATGGAAGATGTTTCTTTCATACAAACGGGACAACCGATAGAACTCTTGACTGAATAACCAGATAGTTTTCCATAAGCAGGAAAGTCATTAATTATCCACATCAACATTGCACGAAGTGTGAATATCTGTTTGTAATTGACCGTCGTCCAAACTTGAATAAAACTTAGGAGGTTGAGAGGATTTACCTCTAGAACTTGGAAGGTAATTCTCAAGCTTGGATCCAACAATTTCTTCTTGATTTTACTCTTCAAAATCAGACCAAAATTTTCTTTTCTCTCCTCCCTTTGAGTTCGGCTTTTGTGGGGGTTTTTGGTGACTAAAGAGTGAGCTAAAGGGTTAAAGTAGACAAAATTGTCAAATTTCTCATACCACACCTATTTATAGGTGATTTTAGTTTCTTCAAAATTATATAATTAACCCCCAAAAAGAAATAATTGCTCACCAATCCCATGCAAGGTGGCTGGCCAAGGGAGGCTTGCTTGGTGGGCAAGCAAATTCAATGGTCAACTTTATATTTCATTCCAAATTTTCAAAAATCCAAAAATTTACTTAATTATCTTTCTTGGTGATGTGTCCCTTAATTATGTCCCATTTACTTGTCTCCTTAAGTGCAGTCCATTTACATACTAACATGAATATTATCAATACTGTTTTCAACTAAAAACAGTACTGTTATATCGAACTGCAGTCCAAAACTCATCTGTGCTTAACTGGACTGCGTAAAAAAATTTCTTCGAACTTGAAGGCTCTTGGCCTTATTACTTTAAATATTGTACTTGATATTTTTACAATGGTCCCGTACCTTATTTTCACTCCCGTATTCATAATGACGATTTTTCACAGTATAATTTCATACTGTTAATGTAATAACCCGAATTTTTATGACTCTAGATTTCCTTTGAATGAGGAAAACTTAAGTCTAAATCATGTTTGGAATAGAATATCGGTATAAGTTTGAGTTCTCGGTTAATTAGCTACGAGACTCAACGATGGATTACTTAGGCCAGTTTAAGGCATTTTAAGGAAAATGGCGTGTTGAAATTTCATGATTTCATGATGGTCAAAGTTTGACCAAGATAGTCAAAGTTGACCAAAAGTCAAGGTATGAGATCGCTCTAAAATAATCGTGAATAATATTTGGAGCAATGGGGATTTAGCAGTTTCAAGTTCTAAGAAGAAAAATTCTATACGCAGTCCAATTTTACACAAAGGAATTCTGGACTGTAGTCCAGTATAATAGCACTGTTCTGGTGAAAAACAGTATTAGTACTGATTAAGTTAGTAGGGAAATGGACTGCAACCCTATATTTAAGGATTTTTGGGAATTTAGTGGACCATTATGTATGGAATTGAAGCCAAGTGGCTCCACCAACACTGTCCACCTCACAGGGACTAAAGTGCAAATATTTTGTCATTAAGGACTAAAGTGTAATTTTAAGAAAAGTAAGTAAGTATGTAATTTTTGAATTATGGAATTTATGGATATTCCTAACCAAGTTTCCAACTAGAGTTGAACTAAGCCAATGGACGGTTACATTGATCGGTTACATTGGGTAGCTTGGTGAACAAGGCAAACAAAGCTTGTTGAACAAGCCAATTTTTGGTCCACATGGCACCTCATGGCCGGTTCTTCATGCTTGGGGAACAAGGAAATTTGCTTATGAAAGCATGCTTAGGTAAGCTTGGTTATGTCATCAAGATGAGGTAAGCAAGGGTTTCTTGGTGACTAAGTAAACTTGGTGAACAAGCAAGCTTGTTGGACAAGCCATTCTTGGCTCACACAATGGCCGGTTGTCTTTGGTGTCTTAGAGCCTTGGAGAACAAGCTTTTAGCTTGGTGATGCAAGAAAGATGAGGTAAGCAAGGAGAGGTAAGCAACCAAGTGGCTTGATGAGCAAGCCAATTTGGTTCACACATGGCATGATAACATGATAACAAGTGGATATTCTAGAAGGTTTGTTGAACAAGCCAATTTTTGGCTCCCACACATGCTATGGCCGGTTGTCTATGGCTTGGAAAGCAAGCAAATTTTGCTTGATGATGTCAACAAGTGATGTAGGCATGGTGACATAATCAAGATGAGGTAAGCACTTGCCTTGGTGAGCAAGTACTTGGCCTCCAAGGCCTTCCACATGGCCGACCACATACCCCCCCCCCCCCCTAGTGCTCAATTTCAAAATTGTTTAGGGACTAAAGGTTGCAAAATTCAAAGAGTTCCAACCTCTATAAATAGGAGGTTCCATAATTCAAAAGAATTAGAGAAAAGCAACCTTACTATGCCAAAAATTTTCCCCACCAAAACCGGATTTGAGTGAGAGAGGAAAGGAAAGAATTCAAGCCAAAATCAAGAGTGAATTAAGTGTAGGGTGGTCGGATTTTGTGTGGAGAGAAAGCAAGAAAAAATTGTGAAATTTTGGAGACCCATTTTGGCCAAGGGCCGGTTGTGGTGGCAGCCAAGAGAAAGGGAAAAAAATTTGAGATCCAAGCTTGAGAAATCAAATTTCAAACCCTAGAGGTAATCCCTTTAACCCTAAGTCTTTTATTGAGTTTAGATCTAGATGCTTATGTGTGTTGTTTCCTATGTTTATGGCAGAAAATTTTGGAACCCCAATTGGAGGGGAAGGCCGGCTGTGGTGAAGGAGAAAGGGGAAAGAAAAACAAGCCAAATCTTGGATCTATGTGAGGTATAAATCCTTAAACCCTAAGTGTTTCATTTAAATTTCATTTGGGAAATTTAAATGTATTTCAAGCTTGATTTGTATGAGCATAAGCTCACTTTAATTTGCTGCCTTAGATAGTAAATTAGAGCATGTGCGTGATTTAATTATGGTTAGGGTTTGGTGGTTTCAATATTGCATGTTAAGTGTTTGTTATGTTGATTAAGGTTTTTGTGCTTGATGCATGATGTTAATTTTTATATGTATGACTGTATGTTTTACGTTAGAAAACGCTGCATGTTTGATCTTAGGCTCCCGCGGTGGCTGGTTGAGTTAGATTGCGCGTAATAGGACGTAAAACGAACTTAAAACCGAAAACTACCATTTTCGGGTAAAACTGACCAGTTTCGGAAAAAGTGAAATTTGAGGCCCTTAGAGGCCGAATTTGGAGAAACTTAAAACATGAAAGTTGTTCAGAAGGGTTTTTCCTACAGGGATATGTGAACCGTTTTCAAAAATAAGGCTCCAATGGCCTCCGTTTACCCCAAAACCCGTGGCTGATCCCCAGACCCAGTTTTCACTCAGTTTTTCGGGATCAGCCAGTTTCAAACAAAAACTGGGACGAATCTAGACTGAATTGGAATTTTTGTAAAACACGAAAGTTTTATTATTTTTCGACAGCTACAACTTTTATGAAGAAAACTTTTTCAAATTACGAACCGAATTTTAAACTGGGGTCGTTTTTCGAAGGGTGCGCAGGGAATCCGAAAATTCCTGCACCACTAGCCTTTCCAATGTCTTTAGAAAACTATTTTTCTACTACAAACTATTGTTTCGATTATGGAAAACTGTTCCAAGGGCAGTTTTCAACCTCAATTGATTTTATAAAGCACTAATCCAAGAGTTTGGATTTTTACGATTTAAGTAAAGGATTTTTATGAAGTTTTGGGATTAATTTCCCTAAATTTTCCAAGTAAGGGAAAATGAATTTTTCAAGTTGGAATATAGCAAGCGATTAGTTTACGAAAGGTAACCGGGAGTTATACCCGAGTTACTGGGTCAAGCCCAGGCCCAAAGGTTGACCCAACAAGGGTTGACCATAGTTGACCGAAGTTGACCATTGTTGATCATAGTTGACTTTGGTTGACTAACATGTGGATTTTAGTATAACCTTAAGGGTTAGTCAAGATAACCCTAAAGGACACCAAGATTAACAAACTGGGCTAAGGTATAGGGTTACTATTTGTAACCCAGTAAGACATCTAGTATCGGGGACATACAACTAGGAATATGGACATGTTGGTTAGATCCCCAACATTCCACAATACTAATTAGACCCTTACCTATGTCCTTCAACTAGCAGGAGGAAACCTGCAGCTGTACCCAGAGGAGGAGCAGCACTTCGTAGGACATAACGAGAGAGGTAAGTACAACTCCGCCTACAGCATAGGCCCTTTGTTGCCTGATGTAATGTGCTGATATGTGATAATGTGTGATGCTATGCTATAGCTATGATATGCTAAGTTATGTTATGACATGCAATGCCATGTTTTCAAAAAATGCCATGTTTACAAAAATGCCATGTTTTCAAAAAGGCCATGTTTTGACTAATGTTGATTCTGTTATAATATTGTGACATCATGAAGCATGTTCACTAATGTTAAACCACTTGGTAAGAACAAGACAAGTAGGATGTTGTGTCGTGCCGACTTGCCACAAAGGCGGGTTTAAATGGTATGGTTCATGGTTTGAGTTGGATTGGAAGGCTACCTAAACTACTCCATGTTAAACTTTGTGTTTCATGGTTTAAGTTAAAACGGACTGCCGCCTCCAACCATTCCTTGGCTATGTACCACGGTACGAGCACACATGATATGTAAAGGAATAGAACTAAATTAAGTTATAAATCCATAATTGATTCATAAGAGATTATAAATGGTTCATGCATAACGACATGTTTTGTGTCGCGGATGTAACAGTTGTACTTGCTGAGCGAAAGCTCACGTCTTACGTCTATGCTGTAGGTAAGCAACCTGCCAGCAAACTCTGATGCAATACTGTGGAGGGCTGGTTCTGCGGACTGTGAAATGTGGGATGGACACTGCCACGGCTTTTAAACAAAACAAAAAAAAAAAAAAAAAATATATATATATATATATAATATGTTGTAAAGAAAAATGATTTTCATATTTTCATGACATTTTAAGTATGAAGGACGAGGTTTATGTATGTAAGGCAAGCAAGTTGCCTCTTGTGGTACCAATCCACATTAGTTCGGATTTGGTCTACAACATGATTATGATGGCCTTCAAGGAAGGTTTGAAAGTTTGGTACTCGAGTAAGTACCTATCAGTAAGTATGAGTTTGAGGATGAAGTTCAAGTTGAAAGTTTTAAAATAAAGTTTAAAAGAAAAAGAAAAATTTTTCCCAAATTTTCCGCAAGTTTAAGTTAAGTATGTAAGTAAGGTGACGACCCGGCGTGGGAAGTCGGGGCGTTACAGTTAATTATACTGCAGTACCGTTTAAATCGTATCTTAGATTTTTCTTGGTCAAATTTTGACCGGAATAAAATCATACATAAATTCTAATTCTGATAAAATCAGATTCGGTATTTCATATAAACATACATGATACAAACTTTAATTTCAAATAATAGAAATCGTAATTTGCATAAAGGTCGGTTATTACAATCTACCCCCATTAAAAATTTTCATCCTCAAAAATTAGAACAAGTGGGGATAATTCTTCCTCATATCATCCTCTAGTTCCCACGTTGCTTCTTCAATATTATGATTCCGCCATAATACTTTAACCATGGGAATGGTTTTGTTTCTTAAGACCTTTTCTTCCCGATCCAGAATTTGAATTGGCTTCTCATCATATGTCAAGTCAGCTTGGACTTCAATTGGTTCTTGACTTAGAACATGGGAAGGATCAGGTACATACTTTTTCAACATTGAAACGTGGAAAATATCATGTACATCAACTAATTCTGGTGGCAAAGTGAGCTTGTAGGCTACTTTTCCAATCATATCAAGGATTTCAAATGGTCTGGTGTATCTTGGACTAAACTTTTCCTTTTTACCAAACCTCATAATTCCCTTCATAGGAGCAATCTTAAGGAAAACAGAATCTCCAACTTGGAATTCTAAGGGTCTTCGACGTTTATCAGCATAACTTTTCTGTCGACTGAAAGCTACGTCGAGTCTCTGTTTAATCATCTTGATATCCTTTTGAGGTTTTTCTGATGAAATCTGTAGTGTGAAGCAGCTTCTGTCCAACTTCTTACCAATGGATTGGAGATCGACATTTTCTTCCATATAATGCTTCAAATGAAGCCATTCCAATTGAGGCATGATAACTGTTATTGTAAGAAAATTCGATCAAAGGTAGCTTCTAATCCCAGCTTCCTTTGAAATCCAAAGCACATGATCTAAGCATATCTTCTAGTGTTTGGATGGTTCGTTCTAACTGGCCATCAGTTTGGGGGTGAAAAGTTGTACTAAACTTCAATTTCGACCCTATTGCGTTATGAACACTTAACCAAAATCGAGAAGTGAAACGTCCATCACGATCCAAAATGATCGATTTTGGTACTTCATGCAACTTAATGATATGAGCTACATGTATTTCGGCAAGCCTTTCTACCGAAAAAGTAGCTTTGATGGCAATAAAGTGGGCTGATTTGGTTAATCTATCAATAATTGCTCAAATCGTAACATTCTCACTTGCAGTCCTGGGTAGTCCTACCACGAATTCCATCGTAGTTTGCTCCCATTTCCATTCAGGAAATTAAATTTTCTGAAGATCTCTACCTAGCTGACGGTGTTCCGCCTTAACTTTCTGACAAGTTAGGCATTTTGACATGAATTCTACAATCTCATTCTTCATATTTGGCTATCAATAATTCTCCTTAAGATCCTTGTACATCTTAGAAGCTCTGGGATGTACTGAGTATGGCATCATATGCCTTATGACATAATCTGTTTCTTAATAAATTCAAAATCAGGAACGCAGATCCTTTCCTTGAAATAAATTACCCCATTCGAAGAGGTCTTGAATTACTTATTCTTTCCACCAAAAGTTGTGCCTTTAGTAAAAAAGAATCTTTCCCTTGATGTAACTTAATGGTTTCCAGGAGACCAGACTGGAGAGTCAATACGGATAACTTTGTAGTTATCATCTCTATGTTGAAATCAGAAATTTCCCTTTGAAGTGGCTTGGGCAGCATCCTAATAGACATCAGCATACCGGCTGATTTTCTACTTAAAGCATCTGCTACCCTGTTTGCCTTTCCAGGGTGGTAAAGGATCTCACAATCGTAGTCCTTCACGAGTTCTAACCATCTTCGATGCCTCATATTGAGCTCTTTCTGAGTAAAGATGTACTTGAGACTTTGATGGTCGGTATAGATTTCGCATGTATTCCCATACAGATAGTGTCTCCAGATCTTTAGTGTGAAACTACTGTTGCGAGCTCTAAATCATGCGTTGCATAATTCCTTTCATGATTTTTTTTTAATTGTCATGAGGCATAGGCCACCACATTTCCTTTTTGCATTAGGACAGCTCCAAATCCAATTTTGGAGGCGTCACTATAAATTACAAAATTCCCTTCATCCACGTCGGGAATTATTAAAATCGGTGCACTTGTAAGTTTCTTCTTAAGCTCTTGGAACCCTTCTTCGCACTTTTGTGTCCATTCATATTTCTTTCCCTTTTTGTTAAGGGTAGTAAGAGGGGCAACTATCTTAAAGAAACCTTCTACAAAACATCGATAGTATCCAGCTAACCCAAGGAAACTTCTTATCTCCGTAACATTCCTTGCTACGGTCCATTGACTAACTGTCTCAATTTTAGTTGGATCAACAGAAATTCCTTCTTTTGAAACCACATAATCTAAGAAATGAACTTTGTCTAACAAAATTCACACTTTGTGAATTTGGCATAAAGTTGATTTCTTCTTAACGTCTCCAACACCGACCTAAGGTGTTGTTCATGCTCCTCTTTGGATCTTGAATAAATTAGTATATCGTCAATGAAGACGATAACAAACTTATCCAGATACTCTTTGAACACCCGGTTCATAAGGTCCATAAAAGCGGCTGGGGTATTAGTTAATCCGAACGGCATGACAAGAAACTCATAATGCCCATGCCGTGTTCTAAAAGTCGTCTTAGAAATATTTGACTCTTTAATCTTGAGCTGATGGTATCTCGATCGTAAATCGACTTTCGAAAACACCACTGCTTCCCTGAGTTGATAAAAAAAATCGTCAATTCTCGGAAGGGGATACTTGTTTTTAATCATAACCTTATTCAGCTCGCGATAATCGATGCACATTCGCAATGATCCAACCTTTTTCTTGACGAACAAAACTAGCGCCCCATGGAGAGTGACTTTACCGAATAAATCCCTTGTCAAGCAATTCTTGTAACTGCACTTGAAGCTTTCTAAGCTCGGCTGCTGCCATACGGTAAGGCGCTTTCGACATGGGTGCAGTTTTCGACAACAATTCTATTTCAAAGGAGATTTTCATTCCAGTGGAAGTCCGGCTAAGTCCTTTGGAAAGACATCCACGTATTCCCTTATAATGGGAACATTTTCTGGTGTTAGCTCCACCTCTTGATATTTGTCCACCATGTTAGCCAAATATCCTTGGCATCCATTATCTAATATTTTCCAAGCTTTCATTGTCGAGATTAGCCTAGTCGCTGAGCTCCGAGACTGGCCGTAAAAATTGAATTCTTCCTCGCCATAAGGATTAAATATAATACAACGCTTTCGACAATCAATCTTAGCGTTATACTTACTTAGGAAATCCATTCCTAGGATAGCATCGAAATCTTGAAGCTTGATCACAACAAGATCCACATACAATTCTCTACCACAAATGACTATTGGAATACCTCGCATCCAGTAGTCAGACAGAAGAGTTTCTCCCGATGGGAGGGATACCCTAATAGATTGCTCTAGACTACTAACTCCTGTACTAATTTCTGTGCAAACTCCATCGATACAAAATGAATGGGTAGCACTAGAATCAAATAGGGCAATAGCATCATGAGTGGCGACAGAAATCTGACCTGTTACCACGTGAGAAGTTCCAGCCTCGGCATCCCCCTTGGTGTAGGCATAGATCCTCACTTGGGGTTTAGGAGCCTCTAGCCTTGCTTGTGTGATCGAAGGGCCTTCAATCTTTATGTGGGCTGTAGCTGCTTTACCACGGCCTTTTCTTCCTTATTAGCCTTAAAATATTGAGCCCTAGCTTCCTTGTCCTGGTTAATCCAGTATTCAGCTCTTGTCGCTCGACTGATACAATCCGATACCAGGGTTGGAGGGCTACTAACAGCACTGACCTGCTTGGCAATATCTGTTCGGAACATTTTCATCATCCTCCTTACTTTTTCTATTTCATTCGGTACTAGTTCTGGACGTAAACGGGCTAGCTGTTCAAATTTCTTAACAGCCTCTAGCACCATCATCGATCCCTGTTTCATACTAGTGAACTCATCTTTTTGAGCCGCAAGGTTTTCTCTATTGTAGTACATCGTTCTGAATTCAGCTACAAAATCCTGCTAACTCATAGTCGTAATGTTTCTACACATCTGAACAGTCATCCACCAATGTCTTGCATCCTTCTTAAGTGCGAAGGAAGCACAAAGAACTTTTTTCCTGCTTCGCAAGTCTCATAAAATCCAAAATTATTTGGATATCAATCAACCAATTATCGGCAGCTATAGGATCTATCGATCCCTCAAATTCAGGTGTCTTCATCCGCCTAAACCATTCATACAACAAGTCTTCCCGAACTAAAGGTGGGTTCACTTGTATTCCAGCAGGTGCTAATAGGACTTCAGTATCCCGTGGAACCTCTTGGTGAACTTTCGGTACCGGGGCCGCTACCGGGGGTACTTGATTCATGCGAGCTATCTGCGCACGAAGCCTATTCATTTCTTGTTGCTGTTCTAGCAATTACCGTTGTAAGGTAGCTACAACATTCGCAAGATCCGGCTCTTGCGGATTTTGGTTTGCCCTTGTACGTGGACGTACCATCTTCTAATTCCTATTAAGAAAAGATATTATCATACTTATAATATCCTTTCTTTCATTCATAACTTATCATATCATACTTTCATCATGCTTCTCATATCATAACATAATCATATCATATCATATATTTACCATAAACTTGTCATAATTCTTGATCATCATATCATAACATCATCAATACATCTCATTTTTTGAACTTATTGTTGGGATCTAAATGTGCCCTAAGGATAGAAAATCAATATTAGCGATTTTCTGTAAATATGACATTTTGATATTAATAAGAGGAGGTTATTCATGTTTAATAAGATGTGTCCTATTTACTTTCATTTGTTGATTGTATGGTTATTTTGAGCAAACATAAAATACTCCTTGACTGTTGGTAATATATCAGATTACCATATGTATACGGGGTATACATAGAAGACGTGGTAATTTGATAACAATCTAAATAAATAGTCCGCAATCGATGGAATAAGTTTTGGGAATCTTATTCATGATAAGATTGTACAAGTTGTCTACTTCCTTGGAGGGATGGTTTGTCTTGACCATCGGATAGGTTCCGAGTAGAAACTTTAATGTATACCAGTATTGAGGCATGACATTGGACTGGACCTAAAGTGTTAATTGATTCGGTTTAATAATTCCATTTATAAGAATCAATGGCACTTTGATTATCATCATGCATTAATCTTAATCCTGAAATGATTACTTGAATTCGCATCCATGACTTTTGTACTTTAATGCACTACAGGTGAGACACTGTTAATTCATGGTCAATATACTTGTGTTTTGGGTGCATGACTTATGGTTGGAGAAATCAAGATTCATAGATACGGAATCCATAGCTATCTTAACGATAGTAAATGTTATTTACTTAAAGGCATTATTCGGGGATTGAAAGATAGTATAACAAGATCTTAACCATCGGTTTACTTTGTGTTCTCTGGTGGTTTACCAATTATATGGTTTTATAATTGGTGATTCTTTCAATAGAGAATAATGGAACTTTAAGTTAAAATGATTGAAAAGGTAAAACGAAAAAAGTCCTTAATTCAATCATGGATGACATATGGGGATTAAGCAAGCGATGAATAAATCATGGAAGAAGCACTACGTGAGAGAGCTTTCGTAATACGATATGTAAACAGGAGTTCAGCTTCAAACTTTTAGTGGAATAGTTTTGAAGTTGATAATTGATGAATAATTAATCTGGGATTAATTTTTCACAATTATAGGAGCCTCTTTACATATTTCCATCGGGTCCCTCTATTAGCTCGCATAGTTCCATAAAGCGTCTCGGGATTTGTTCCTTATGAGATCGGTAAATTTAAATAGAATTTAGTAATGTCTATTAAGACATGTTACTCTCTAACATGCAATCCAGAAAGGATTGGACATGTAAAATTTGTAGACAAATGATTTGTCAACATGTGATTGGTTAATTTGAATTTTGGAAGTAAGATTGTGTTTGGATTATTTAATTTTGGAAAAATAAATTTTTCTCTCCTAATCTCAATAAGGTGCACGGTTTTTAGATAGGTGGTGGGAAGAAAAATTTTGTTTCAAAATTATTCAAATAAATTCCTAACATTAAATTATTAATTGATTTAAATAATGGAGATTATTTCATGTATTTTTCTTTCCTAATTAAAAGTGGTTCACGTTTTTTTGAGGAAAGGAAATTTGAAATATTTCATTGATTTAAATTAATTAATATGGTTAATGTTTATGGAAAATATTAATTCAAATAAGTGAATCTTATTTAAATTCAAAAAGGTTTAAAAGGAATTTGAATTTAGCTAGGACTAGGATCTTTTGACTAGTCTAGATTCTTGATTTAAAATTTGAATCACCAATCTAGCTTAACAAACTCAATGTGACCGAATTTTTTGAGGAAGATTTCCTCTTTGAAAAACGTTTTTAGGTTCAATGAATCTAGCCCTAAAGTTGTATGATCTTTTGATTCAAAATTTATCCAGAAAAATAATAATAATTTTTTTTTTTAGATGAATTTTGAAAAAGGATTGGACTTCTATATAAAGGCTAGGGATTCATGAAAAACTAATTTTTGGTAATTTTTCAAGAGCAAAAAACGTTTTTGGAGAAAAAAAAAATTAGTTTTTTTCGGAACATCAAAATTCGGCTATCTTGTGAGAAAGAAAAAGAGAGAAAATTCTATTGAACTAAAACTGAAAGGAAGGTTAAACCGAGTGATTATTTTCATAAGAAGGTTAACCGGTTCCTGTTTTGCAGTTATGAAGGAAGAAGGTTGATCATATTCTCAACGAGGTACATCGGAATTGAGAAGGAGGGATCTAGACTTCGAAAAGCATTACCGGTCGCTTGGATTCATAGACCGTGTGCCCACACACACTCTGAGACGTGGAACTCGAGAATAATAGAGAAGACACGTTGGTCAAACGCTCTAGTAATTCCGGAATCCAAGAATAAAGTACGCGTGATCATAAATTTAATTTATTGTTATATGCATCATGAGATTCTTTTCCGGAAACTGGCATAAAATTTTTAAAACTTCCGCTGCGCCGTAACTCTGATTACCGATCCAATTTTTCCAACAACTGGTATCAGAGCCAACTCATGATCATGTATATAACATAAATTATTTGATCAAATAAACTTCTCTCTATGCATTAATGAAATATTTTAGAGAGTTGGCACTCTATGTTTTATTTTGAGTATGTTAAATATATTATGAATGGATGTATGGATGAATGAATGCTTAATATTATTTTTATAATATTTGATGCTTGTTCAATTTTGTCGGTCATGATTCCATAGAGGTTAGAATTTGTATCTAGTTTTTTTCAAGTGTAATAGATGCGGTCTATTATCACCGCTAGGTCGTTCTTTTAATTCCTAGAATTTTTGTAAGCCGGAAACGGCGTAGAATGTTTTTTGTAAAATTCAGGCTACAATGGATTCGAGGAGATTGAAGATGAACGAAGGTATGTAAATTTTCAAAGGATGTGATTTTTTAATTTTTAAAATTTTTTAATTAAAAAAAATGTTTTTTTAATATAATAAAATATAAAAAATCACAAAATCTTTTTGAAAATTTAATTTTCCAATGATATGTGATCTTGATAATTTGGAAATCAAAATTAAAAATTTAAATTTAAATTTAATGGATATTATTATGAATTTTAAAATTTTGAAATTTAAATTTAAAATTTTGAAATTTCAAATTTTTGAATTTTAAAATTTAAATAACCGGATTTTTTATTTAAATTTTGAGATTTTATAATTTTGATTAAAATTAAAAATCACATATAATCTTTTTTGAAATTTAAATTTTAAATTTAAATTTAAAAAGATGTGACATTGAAGAAGGAAGACACATTGAAGAAGGATACAAGGCATGGATCTACAAATGAAGGCTGATATATGTTTCGGTTAATTTTTGTAAATTTTACAATTTCTTTTCTCTAGGATGGAATCATGATCCACGGCTGTTTACATATTTTGCAAACCATAGATGATGAATTGCTAGATGAATATGTTATACTATTTCATGATGTATTGATAACATGCCATATAAACTAGGGAGTGCCACTCAATAAATATTGTTTATGCATGAAAAACAAAAACCCTAATTTAAAAGATTGAGTGGGAGAAGGTTTTACACACTAAGACCTACGGCCTCCATCGTTGGTCCAATAGTTACGCATGGTAGTGCCTACTACTCGGTTTTGACCCGGGAATTCCCTTCGGATAGGTATCTTACCTAGAGCGCACACTGATTTGGATTTCCGAAAGGATAACGGTTTTGGGCATATTTTATGTTTAGATCACCCCTCGGTGGCGGATGTAAAATATGGATTCAAAATTGGAAAAGATGGTTACACACTCATACTACTTTATTTATTAACCCTCCCTCGAGGCTCTGTTATATAAAGTAGTGGCCAAATAAACGATAGTTAATATATATTCAATGGAATTTGTTTCATGGACAAATATGTATTAATCAGAAGGGATCCGTGTTCTTGGCTAGTTATTCTATGACTACCCCTTGGTACTTAGAAAGCGGAAGTTAGGAATTATCGTTGTAAGGTATGTGTTTTAAGGGTTTTACACATAAACATTTAGATTGCATATAGATATTTTTGTTTAATTACAAAACCATATTTTATAAACTAATAGGATGTTTGCTCGTACTTATTACATGTTTTCTTATTATAGATCAAAATGTCGAGCCCTTTATCTGTGATACTTACGCAAAACAAATTAACCGGTGAAAATTTTAATGACTGGAAAAGGAACTTGCTTATCGTCCTAAACTTTGAGAAACACAGTTTCGTCCTAACCCAACCTAGACCACCCACGCCTGCGATCGATGCTCCTGATAGGGATTTTGTAGCACTTGAGCGTTAGGACAATTCCAACCTAAGTGCTATGTGCTATATTCGGGCGAGCATGTCTAACGTGCTCCAGAAACAGCATGAAGAGCATCAAACTGCTAGGCAGATCAAGGATAACCTGGAGGAAATGTTTGGTGAACAAACTATCCAGGCTAAGACCGATTCTATCAAAGGTCTCATGAACTGCAGGCAGAAGGTTGGAACTCCCATCAAGGAGCACATGATGAAAGTCATGGCTTATTTGTCTGAAGCTCAGACAAATGGGGCTGAGATCGATTATGCAACTCAATTGGTCATGGTTTTCCAAACCTTGTCCAAGGATTTCGATTTGTTTCAGGCATCTTACAACCTTAACAGGAAGGAGATGTCTTTAACGGAATTAATGAAAGAGTTGCAAGCCTTTGAGAACATTTTTAAGGGTTCTGGATCTAAGGCTGAGGCGAATGTGGCTGAACTTAGTTCGCCTGCTCCTAATCCCAAAAGGAAGAAGGAAAAGGGGAAGAACAAGGGGAAGAAACCTGTTGTGGATGCACCTGCTACTAAGAAGTCTACTAAGACTAAGAAGCGGAAGGTGGATCCCAAAAAGGTTAAGTGTTTTCACTTTGGGAAGAAAGGACATTTCAAGAAGGATTGTCGAGAATACCTGTCCATGCTAAAGCAAAAAGGTAATTTCGATGTTCTGTATCTTGAGGGTTGTTTAGTGGAAGAATCTAAGGACAATTGGGTTATAGATTCTGGAGCTACTAACCATGTTTGTATTTCTCTACAGGGGTTCAAGGTAACGAGAAGTCTGCATGAGGAGAACTTCACGTTAAGAACCGGTGATGGGACGTTGGTGCGAGTTGAAGCAGTGGAAGAAGTGCATCTTTTTTTTGATGAATTTAGGTTTATTGTTTTGAGACATTGTTTTTATGTTCCTAGTTTCAAGAGGAACCTAATTTCGGTAGCTTTTTTAATTAAAGATTCTTATTCAGTTTCTTTTAATAATAAAGTTGTTATTAGGAAAAATAATTCTCTTATCTGTAATGGATGGATGCATGAAATCTTTATTTTATCAAACCTAAGATGCACTCACTGCTTGATACAGAATTGGAAAAGAACTCTAAAAGACATAAGTCTTCTCACTCTAACAAATCATATCTTTGGCATTTACGACTTGGTCACATAAGCCTTAACAGAATTCAAAGGATGGTAAAGGAGGAATGCCTTGACTTGTATGAGGTTGAACCTTGGCCACAATGTGAATCCTGTTTGGAGGGCAAGATGACTAAACGGCATTTTGCTGCCAAGGACAGTCTTGTTGAGGAACTTTTAGAACTAGTGCATACGGATGTTTGTGGTCCCATGAACATAGAAGCACGTGGTGGGTATGAGTATTATATCACTTTTATTGATGATTACTCAAGGTATGGATATGTTTATTTGATGATCCGCAAAAGCGAAGCCTTTGACAAGTTCAAAGAATTTCGGGCTGAAGCGGATAAACAATTAGGCAAGTCCATTAAGACACTTCGATCGGATCGAGGTGGGGAATACCTATCGGATGAGTTCTTAGGATATTTGATAGAGAATGGGATACAATCCCAATTAACTGCACCTGGTACTCCTCAACAGAATGGTGTAGCTGAGAGAAGGAATAAGACCCTATTGGATATGGTCCGGTCTATGATGAGTTACTCCACATTACCTTTGTCATTTTGGGGGCACGTCATACAAACTGCATGCTATCTTTTAAATAACGTTCCCTCCAAATCGGTTCCTAAAACTCCTTACAAGTTATGGACGAGTAGGAAACCTAATTTGAATCATATTCGAATTTTGGGTTGTCCAGCACACGTCCTGGATAAGGAAGCGAAGAAGTTGGAGTCGCGATCAGAAGTGTGCTTGTTTGTTGGCTATCCAAAAGGGACAAAAGGTGGTATGTTCTATAATCCGAAGCAAAATGAAGTCTTCGTTTCTACACATGCAACATTCCTGGAGGAAAGTTACATAGAAGACTTTAAACCTCGTAGCAAAGTAGTGCTTGAGGAGATGAATTTGGGTTTGGATGTTCCTAAAGTCACAGAAAACCCTGTGGAAAAACCGCTAAAGAATCAACAACCAGGGGAGCTTTGTCGTAGTGGGAGGATTATCAGGGAACCTGATAGGTACATGTTCAATGGTGAAGTTTTTGAAGCAGAATCCATAGAACATGATGATCCGGCTACGTACAAAGAAGCTATGGAGGATGTTGATTCTAGTCTTTGGCAAATAGCTATGAACACCGAGATGGGATCTATGGATTCCAACAGGGTCTGGATACTTGTAGACTTACCCCAAGGCATAAAACCGATTGGGTGTAAGTGGGTATACAAGAGGAAGAGAGGTGTGGATGGGAAAGTGGAAACTTTCAAGGCAAGACTTGTAGCGAAGGGCTATACGCAAAAAGAAGGAATCGACTATGAAGAAACCTTCTCGCCTGTAGCAATGCTCAAGTCAATCCGCATTCTTTTATCCATTGCGGCTGCTCTCGATTATGAGATCTGGCAAATGGATGTCAAGACAGTTTTCTTGAATGGCTCTCTTGAAGAAGATATCTATATGATACAACCAGAAGGGTTCAAGGCAAAAGGCCAAGAAGATAAAAGTATGCAAGTTGCTTAAATCCATTTATGGATTAAAGCAAGCATCTCGTTCTTGGAATATTAGGTTTGATCAAGCAATCAAAACCTATGGATTCGAACAAAACATTGATGAACCATGTGTTTATAAATGTATCAAGAATGAGAAAGTGATTTTCCTTATACTTTATGTGGATGATATATTGCTTATTGGAAACGATGTGGCAACATTATCATCTGTCAAAGTTTGGTTAGCCAAACAGTTTGACATGAAGGACTTAGGAGAGGCTAGTTATGTTCTTGGTATTCAACTCTTTAGAGATAGAAAGAACAAAACAATAGCACTATCTCAAGCTTCATACATTGACAAAGTACTTGAGAGGTTTTCTATGAAAGATTCCAAGAAAGGTGCCCAACCTTTCAGGATTGGAATCAAACTTTCTAGAGATGACTGTCCCAAGACATCGGAAGAAAGGGAGCGTATGAAAAATGTACCTTATGCATCAGCAGTAGGTAGTCTTATGTATGTTATGTTATGCACTAGGCCTGACATTTGTTTTGCGGTTGGTATGGTAAGTCGATATCAGTCGAATCCGGGACCGAACCATTGAGGTGCAGTCAAGCATATACTCAAGTATCTACGGAGAACGAGGGACTATATGCTTGTGTATTCCGGTCAGGACCTTGTTCCTAGAGGATACACTGATTTCGATTTTCAATCAGATCAGGATTCAAAGAAATCGACTTCAGGATCTGTTTTTACCCTTGGAGGTGGTGCCGTTGTGTGGAGGAGTATTAAGCAATCTTGCATTGCTGACTCGACCATGGAAGCCGAGTATGTGGCAGCCAGTGAGGCATCAAAGGAAGCGGTATGGCTCCGTAGGTTCCTTGGTGATCTTGAGGTCGTTCCTGGTATGGATAAAGCAATAGTGCTCTACTGTGACAACAGTGCAGCAGTAGCTAATACTAAGGATCCTAGGCATCATAAGAGGAGTAAGCACATTGACAGAAAATATCACATCATCAGAGGCTTTGTTGAGAGTGGAAATGTGACGGTTTGCAAAATCACATCAGAGGACAATCTTGCTGACCCGTTCACGAAGACTTTGGTGGCCAAAAGATTCGAAGAACACGTTGAAGGCATGGGGATGCGTAATATGTCACATTTACTCGCTTAGGGCAAGTGGGAGATTGTTGGGATCTAAATGTGCCCTAAGGATAGAAAATCAATAATAGGGATTTTCTGTAAATATGACATTTTGATATTAATAAGAGGAGGTTATTCATGTTTAATAAAATGTGTCATATTTACTTTCATTTGTTGATTGTATGGTTATTTTGAGCAAACATAAAATACTCCTTGACTGTTGGTAATATATCAGATTACCATATGTATATGAGGTATACATAGAAGACGTGGTAATTTGATAACAGTCTAAATAAATAGTCCGCAATCGATGGAATAAGATTTGGGGATCTTATTCATGATAAGATTGTACAAGTTGTCTATTTCCTTGGAGGGATGGTTTGTCTTGACCATCGGATAGGTTCCGAGTAGAAACTTTAATGTATACCAGTATTGAGGTATGACATTGGACTGGACCTAAAGTGTTAATTGATTCGGTTTAATAATTCAGTTTATAAGAATCAATGACACTTTGATTATCATCCTGCATTAATCTTAATCCTGAAATGATTACTGGAATTCGCATCCATGACTTTTGTACTTTAATGACATTACAGGTGAGACACTGTTAATTCATGGTCAATATACTTGTGTTTTGGGTGCATGACTTATGGATGGAGAAATCAAGATTCATAGATACGGAATCCATAGCTATCTTAACGATAGTAAATGTTATCTACTTAAAGGCATTATTCGGGGATTAAAAGATAGTATAACAAGATCTTGGCCATCGGTTTACTTTGTGTTCTTTGGTGGTTTACCAATTGTATGGTTTTATAATTGGTGATTCTTTCAATAGAGAATAATAGAACTTAAGTTAAAATGATTGAAAAGGTAAAACGGAAAAAGTCCTTAATTCAATCATGGATGACATATGGGGATTAAGCAAGCGATGAATAAATCATGGAAGAAGCACTACGTGAGAGAGCTTTCGTAATATGGTATGTAAACAGGAGTTCAGCTTCAAACTTTAGTGGAATAGTTTTGAAGTTGATAATTGATGAATAATTAATCTGGGATTAATTTTTCACAATTATAGGAGCCTCTTTACATATTTCCATCGGGTCCCTCTATTAGCTCGCATAGTTCCATAAAGCGTCTCGGGATTTGTTCCTTATGAGATCGGTAAATTTAAATAGAATTTAGTAATGTCTATTAAGACATGTTACTCTCTAATATGCAATCCAGAAAGGATTGGACATGTAAAATTTGTAGACAAATGATTTGTCAACATGTGATTGGTTAATTTGAATTTTGGAAATAAGATTATGTTTGGATTATTTAATTTTGGAAAAAACAAATTTTTCTCTCCTAATCTCAATAAGGTGCACGGTTTTTAGATAGGTGGAGGGAAGAAAAATTTTGTTTCAAAATTATTCAAATAAATTCCTAACATTAAATTATTAATTGATTTAAATAATGGAGATTATTTCATGTATTTTTCTTTCCTAATTAAAAGTGGTTCACGTTTTTTTGAGGAAAGGAAATTTGAAATATTTCATTGATTTAAATTAATTAATATGGTTAATGTTTATGGAAAATATTAATTCAAATAAGTGAATCTTATTTAAATTCAAAAGGTTTAAAAGGAATTTGAATCTAGACAGGACTATGATCTTTTGACTAGTCTAGATTCTTGATTTAAAATTTGAATCACCAATCTAGCTTAACAAACTCAATGTGACCGAATTTTTTGAGGAAGATTTCCTCTTTGAAAAACGTTTTTAGGTTCAATGAATCTAGCCCTAAAGTTGTATGATCTTTTGATTCAAAATTTATCCAGAAAAATAATAATTTTTTTTTGAGATGAATTTTGAAAAAGGATTGGACTTCTACATAAAGGCTAGGGATTCATGAAAAACTAATTTTTGGTAATTTTTCAAGAGCAAAAAACGTTTTGGAGAAAAAAAAAATTTAGTTTTTCCGGAACATCAAAATTCGGCTATCTTGTGAGAAAGAAAAAGAGAGAAAATTCTATTGAACCAAAACTGAGAGGAAGGTTAAACCGAGTGATTATTTTCATAAGAAGGTTAACCGGTTCCTGTTTTGCAGTTTTGAAGGAAGAAGGTTGATCATATTCTCAACGAGGTACATCAGAATTGAGAATGAGGGATCTAGACTTCGAAAAGCATTACCGGTCACTTGGATTCATAGAACGTGTGCCCACACACACTCTGAGACGTGGAACTCGAGAATAATAGAGAAGACACGTTGGTCAAACACTCTAGTAATTCCGGAATCCAAGAATAAAGGTACGCTTGATCATAAATTTAATTTATTGTTATATGCATTATGAGATTCTTTTCCGGAAATGGCATAAAATTTTTAAAACTTCCGCTGCGCCGTAACTCTGATTACCGATCCGATTTTTCCAACACTTATCTTTTTGTATACTTACAAAAAGTTCATCATACTTACATAGTAACATGTACATGCCTATTATACTCATTATACAGGCATGGTCAAACTATGATGGAAGTGACTACCACTTTACCATCATATATATACAATCCTAACGTCAAAAGAATAAAATAACAAAAGTCAATCCTATGTCTAGTCTATCTGCTCGATCATAACAACGGAGGAAGCGTTGGAGTCTATATCCCAATCTCCATCATCAAATAATATCTCCTCTGGGTCATCCTCAAAATCTTCTATCTCCTCTTCCCATACTCCTTGTTCTTGCTCTTCCCATTCTTCTTCAACCCCCTCCTCGATGTCTTCATCATCATCATTGCTATCGATGATGATTACTGGAGGATGCTCCGGTTGATCCTCAGGAGCAGCCATAAAATCTGCAGGTTCGCTTCATTTACATCCGCGTTGGCCTCGGCCTCCTATGGCGGGATCTTCTGCAGTGGAACTGTCACGACCCGACCTAGCTAACAACGTAGGGCCGTGACTTCCGTCCTACTTATCTTAAATCTCCATTTAAAAAGCTTTAAGCTTACTGAAATTTCAGAGTAAAAAAAAAAAAAAAAAAAAATTCTTACTTTATTTGAAACTCAACTTATACTCATACATACTTATATGTACTCACTCGAGTACTAAGCTTTCATAATTATATTGAAAGCTATCATATTCAAACCGTGGACCAAACCCGACCTAATGCGGGTCGGTACGACACGAGACAACTTACTTGCCGTCATACGTAAAACTTTTCCTACACATGTCATCACGTATTATAACATAACATAACAAAAACACATTTTACAAATATATTTTACAAAAAAATATTTACATAACATAATTTCAAACTCGTGGCGGTGGTCCATCCCACATTTCACAGTCTGTAGCCACAGCCTTGCATCAGTATTGCTGGTAGGTTGCTGAACCTACAGCTATGAACGTAAGTAATAAGCTTATGCCCAGTAAGTACATACATTCAATCGACAAAACATTTTAATAAAAGAATGCATTGACGATTATGCTTAATTATGTTGATTTGGTTTCTGGGCCCTTTGTATAACATGAGTGTACGTACCGTGGGCGTATAACCATGGAGTGATGAGGCGGCCAGTCCAATTCTAACTCAAACCATGACCATACTGTTTAACATGGAGTAGTTGGGGCAGCCAATCCAACCAACTCAAACCATGGACAGTACCATTTAAACCTGCCCTCGTGGCAAGTCGGTACGTCACAATAATATTAACTTGTTTTATCTTATGAGACTAAAACTTAATCTTATCATGTGGGTTAATATTAGTGAGCATGCTACATGATGTCACTATATCAAAACTTATAACATAACATAATACAACCATAACATAAACCATCATAACATAACCATCGTAACATAAACATCATAACGTAAACATCATAACATAACCATCGTAACATAAACATCATAACGTAAACATCATACATAAACATCATAACATAAACATCGTAACATAAACATCATAACAATAAATTATGTACATCAGTACATGATTTCTTGAAACATGTTATGTAAAAACGTTTGCCCATGCTGTAGGCGGAGTTGTACTTACCTGTTGTCCTATCTCTTGTTTATTGTCGAAACATGCACGACAACAGTTCATACTCCTGTTCCAAACAGGGTGTAAGATAAGAATTATTCACATTCTATCTTACCATAAATCATAATCATTAAATGTTGGGATCCTAACCAACATTCTTGAGTAACCCTAGTTATATGTCCCCCATATCTTCTTATGATCACTTGTTTGGTTACTTGTCGTAACCCTAGGGCTCATGGCCCAACTAATTCTACCTCATTAGGTTACTATTGGTAACCAAGAGGGTAAGGTCTAATTTGTAACTCCCCGACTTCCCATGCCGGTTCGTCACCGTACATACTTAACTTAAAACTCGGTCTTAAATACTTAAGTTTGTTGAAAATTCTGGAGTAAAATTTTTTTTTTCTTTAAAACTTTATTTTAAAACTCAAACTTAAACTTGACTTATCCTCATACATACGTATAGGTACTTACTCGAGTACCGAGCTTTCACACCTCATTTGAAAGCTATCTTATCATATTCAAATCATGGACTAAACCCGACCTAGTGCGGGTCGGTACAACACGAGGCAACTTGCTTGCCATACATACTTGAAATTTTTCTTAAACCATACCATTACTTCCTTATAACATAACAAAAACACACTTTACAAACATATTTTTCAAAAACATATTTTCCAAAACCCGTGGCGGTGTCCATCCTACATTTCACAGTTGCAGTGCCAGCCCTCCACAGTCTTGCATCAAGTATTGCCGGTAGGTTGCTTTACCTACAGAATGAACGTAAGTAATGAGCTTATGCCCAGTAAGTACAATATTCAATCCGCAAAATATTTTTAGTGCTTGAATGCATGAACCGATTATGTTTTCTTATAAATCAATTATGCTTTCATATATTAACTTGGTTCTATTCTCTTACATGTCATGCGTGCACGTACCGTGGTACATAACCTTGGAGTGGTTGGAGGTGGCCAGTCCAAACCAACTCAAACCATGAAACAAAACATTTAACATGGAGTGATTGGGGCAGCCAATCCAATCCAACTCAAACTATAGACTAAACCGTTTAAAAACCCGCCCTCGTGATAAGTCGGTACGACACAATAACGTTAGCTTGTCTTATCTTATCTTAAAAACACGCATGTAGTTTAATATTAGTGAACATATCTCATGATGTCACTATATCCAAACATATAACATAACATAATAACAACCCGTAACATAAACACATCATAACATAAGACATCATAACATAAACATCATAGCATAATATCATAGCATAATCCATCATAACATAAAACATCATAACATAAAATATCATGACATAAAACATCATAACATAAACCAACATAACATATGTAAATCATGTAAATCAATACATGATTTCTTGAAAACATGCCATGCAACAAAAATGTTTTGTTCATACTGTAGGTGGAGTTGTACTTACCTCGTCCGCTATGTCCGATATTGTGCTGCTCCAAGCTCGGACGCAACAACAGGCTATCTCCTGTTATTCCATGGACATAGGATAAGGATTCTTAACCATAAAATGTTGGTGATCTAACCAACATGCATACATAGTCCTAGTTATATGTTCCCTTTACACAAGATGTCTTACTTGATTACCATAACTAACTTTAGAGTTTAAAAAATCTATTTTACTTGGATTATAGCTTATGAGGTTACATAGAGTAACCTTAGATACTAAGCCCACTTTTTTACAAATAGGGTTAGGTTACTAAACTTACTAAGGCCCAACTAATTCAAAGTATTACCCCATTAGGTTACTATTGATAACCATAGGATAGGGCCAAATTATTTATTTATTTGCTCTTTCTTGACAAACCTTTGTCAAGTTTTCTTTAAAAATCTTTATAAAAACTGTATTTTCATAAAATCTTAACTTTTAAGCAAAGACAGTTAAAAACTGTCAAGCTCTGAAAATAATCTTTGAAAATAGTTTCTTAATTTCGGTTATCAGTGCATGTGTATGAGTTTCCTGCTTTTGCACTGTTTTTCTAGAAAATCCTGCGCTGGAATTTCCTGTTTTCTGCACAGTTTTGAGAATCTAATTTTACTTTAAATATGTTTAGAATTAGAAAAATATTTCTTTATGAGAGTTGTAGATCTCGAATAATACTACAACTTTCGTGTTTTGCTTAAAACCAAATTTGCCTTTAACCTGTCCATTTTTATTGTTGAATCTGCCTGGCCGTGCACAATGGGTCTGGCCGACCAGGCTCGGGTTTCTGTAAAAACAGAGGCCTTTGGAGCCTTATTTTTGAAAACTGTCTGAGTTGACCCCTAGGAAAAATCCTTATCTACAATTTGTAGTTTTAACTTTTATCAAATTCGGCCTCTAAGGGCCTCAAAATCACGTTTCCAGAAAGCTGCCCAATTTACCCGAAAACTGGACACTTCGGTTTAGGTCATATTTTACGTAAAATTACGCGCACACTACCTCAAATGGTCACAATCGTGAGCCTACGTCAAGCATGCAGCGTATTACATAACATTATCATGATCATACATTCATTCTTAGCCTATGGGGACATATAACAAACATATAGTAGGCATACTCAAAACCCACATAATCTCTAACACATATGAATCATAATCATAGCACCAAAACATAATTAGAGGCCACCAACCCTAATCAAGCACATATTAATGAAACTAACTAGAGCATGAACATAATTGGTGAGCTTATGCTCTTACAATCCAACTTTGGAAATACACTTAAATTTCCAATCAAAGCTCAATTAAAAAAGCTTAGGGTGCTAAAGAGAATTACCTTAACCAATCTCAAAGATTGGTGCTAGATTTTTTATCCAACTTTTTCTCCTTGCTCCCTACCCCAACCAAGCCAATGGAGGCCGGTTATGGTAGGGAGCAAGGAGAAAAGTTGCTCCCTACCATAACCGGCCTCCCTTGGCTTGGTTGGCTTCCAAATTTTTAGCCACACTTGGTTGGTGATTCTCCAATTTTTCCGACCACCACCTATCCTTCACTTTCTCTTTTATTTTTCTTTCCTCTAGGGTTCGGTTTTTGTGAGGGAGAGTGTGAGAAGAAAATTGGCAAGAGTTTGGCTTGTTTTTCCCAATTTTTGGGTCCAAAATCCGCCCCCCCCCCCCCTCTGTGACGCCCCGACTTCCCAAGCCGGGTCGACACCATACCTACTTGTACTTAACTTACTTGAAAATTTGAGACTAAATTTTTTTTTTAACATAAATATATAGATTATCTTGTAGAGAAAAACTTGTCATGCATGCATACTTTACTGAAAATTACATTCTCAAGTCCTCAAACTTCATACATACTGTATAAACATAATTTACTTTTGAGATATATATACATATTAAGTCAAAAATGGTTGCGGAAAATTTTGCGCAGTGGTATCCCACACCGCCCTTCACCCATCGCATCGTCCGCATGGCCCACCACTTAAGCTGCAGGCTTCTTACCTACAGTATGAAATATACAATGAGCTTTCACCCAGCAAGTACAAATATATCTCACAAAACATTTCAAACATCTTAAAAACATGCCAATCATCATGTAACTTATGCATGAACCATTTATGATTGATTTGAATGTCTTATGCTTTGTTATAGACTCAATCTTGAACTTATTATCTTGTCTTAACATGTGGGCTCATAGTGTACGTACCAAAAGCGCGCAACCTCCAGACAAAGCTAGGGTTTTGCAAGGTCCTAACAGTTCTGGGAATCATAAACTTAACCCTCATGCATCAACGAGAGGTTAATAATCATAACTTGACTTGAACATGTGTCCTCCACGATCACGGGAGGTTGGTATGACACCTGCTTGTCTTATCTTACCATGTGGTTTAATATTAATGAACATGCCTCATGATGTCACTATATCATATCATACTTAACATTTGCCATAACATGGCTTTCTTTGAAAACATGGCATTTTTGAAAACATGGCATTCTTGAAAACATGGCATTCTTGTAAACATGGCATTCTTGAAATCATGGCATTCTTGAAAACATGGCATTCTTGTAACTTGGAATAACTTCTCATGGCATAACATGTCATAGCATAACTTAGCACATTACAGCATGGCATCACATATCATAGCATAACATAACATAGTATGTATACTTGAAAATAGTATTTACTATTTTCCATACTGTAGGTGAGGTCTGTACTTGCCTGTTATGCTATATCTTAGGTTTCGTTGCTCCGATTCAGGTAGCAACTGCAGGTTACTTCCTGCTATTAAAAAGCACATAGGATAAGGATCCTATAAAATGTTGGTGACCTATCCAATATTCATGCACAATCTTAGTTATATGTCCCCTAATTATACACATAATAACTTATTGGGTTACATAGGGTAACCCTTGAGGTGGTCAAACTTAGTCAACCAAAGTCAACATTCTATGGATCAAACTTGAGCTTTTGGGCCAAGCCTAGTAACTCGGGTATCCTTCCCGGTTACTATCCGTCATTGTCTTGTTACTAAACTTTGGCTTTTAAAATCCAATTTGAAAAATTTGGCCAAAAAATCTTTTGTTTAACTTAAAAATTCGTAGTTTTCAAAGTGGGATTTTATAAAAATCATTAAGGGCTGAAAACTGCCATTGGAACAGTTTTCACAGTCAAAACATTGGTGTTGGTGCAAAAATACAGTTTTCCTGCATTGTTTTAGAAAATCCTGTGCAGGAATTTCCTGTACAGTTTTTAGAAATCCATTTTTATTTAAAAATTTGGTTTGAATTAGAAAAAAATTGTCTTCACGAAAATTTTAGCTTTCGAAAAATCCTACAACTTTCATGTTTTTCAGAATACCCAGTTCGGACTCTAACGTGCTCTTATTCCCTGTTGAACTCACCTGGCCGTGCATAAGTCCTGGGCACAGTCAGGCTCAAATTTTTATAAAAATGAAGGCCTTAGGAGCCTTATTTTTGAAAACTGTCCACGATACCCCGTAGGAAAATCCCTTCTCTATAACTTTCATGTTTTACGTTTGCCTAATTCGGCCTCTAAGGGCCTCAAAATCATCTTTCCAGAAAACTGGCCAGTTTTACCCGAAAACTGGCAGTTTTGCTCTTAACTTGGTTTTACGTCCTTATACGCGCACACTACCTCAACCTCCCACAGCGGGAGCCTAATATCAGTAATGCAGCGGTTTCTAACGTTCCATACCACCATTACATAAACATTCATCAACAATCATCACATCAAACACTTAGCATGCATAATCAAGCACAAACTTAAACATACTTGGGGACATATAACCTTAGCATGCAACCAAAGCATAAAATCATGCATGACTTAGTAAATAAAACCACCTAAACCATAAATTCAAGCACCAACCTAAAAATTCTAAATTAGGGCATAAAAATTAAATTGAGCTTATGCTCTTACATCCAATACTTGAAAGACACTTAAATTTTCCAAATTGAAGCTCAATTTAAAAGCTTAGGGTTTGAAGGTTTACCTCTGGGGTTTGGAATTGGGTTCTCAAGCTTGGATCCCAAAACTTTTTCCCTTTTTCCTTGGCTGCCACCACAACCGGTTTTCCCCTCCAATGGGCACTAAAATTTTTCAACCTTTGGCTTGTGGTTCAACAAAATCCGACCACCCTATTAGCTTGCTCTAGGGTTTTTTTTTTTTTTTTTTTTTTCTCTGTTGGCTTAGGTTCGGTTTTGGAGAGGGAGAGTGTGAGAGAAAATTTTGCAAGAATTTGGCTAAATTTCCTAATTTTTGCTCCAAAAATCCACCCTCCCCCCCCCCCCCCCCCCCCCCCCCCCCCCCCCCCCCCCCCCCCCCCCCCCGGGTATTTATAGGTAGAAATTAATTAAATTTTGGATTTATTTTTAATCCAAAATTTGCTTAAAAACCCTTGAAGCAAAAATAATTGCACAAAACTTTGCTAAATTGTCCTCCAAGTGGACCGGCCATTTAGGGTGCAAGATGGCTAGGATTGGATTTTTTTCCAAAGTTTTCTTTTCCTTAATTCAAAAATGATGTCATAATTCCAAGCTTGGGTGATGTCATCATAAGGCATTGTTTGGCTTGTTCCTTAATATGCAGTCCATTTTTAAGCTAACATAGATATTTTCAATACTGTGTTCACTAATACACAGTACAATTCAGTATTGTTATACTGAACTGCAGTCCAAAATTTATCTGTGTATAGTTGGACTATATAAAAAATTTTCTTTTATTTAAAGCTATTTGGCCCTTAATACCCTATTTTAGGTGCTTGATTTTTCTATGGTGGTTTTAAATCTTAATTATACTATCTTGTCCGTAAAGACGATTTTCACAGTATATTTCCCATACTGCTTATCGTATCACAGTACCGTCTTATATTTGACTTCTTTGGTCAACCTTTGACTTTTCTGGTCAACTTTGACTTTTTTGGTCAAACTTTGACTAACATGAATTCATGAAATTTCGTCATGCCTTTTTCCTTAAAAGGCCTATTATGGAGTCTCTTAGTTAATTTATCGAGAACTCAACCCTATACTGATAAAATTATGAATTTTGTATTGATATTCATAATTTTCATAAAATGTCACATAAATACATGGTACGAACTTAGATTTCTTATGTACAAGGAAATCATGAGTCCGTAAAAATTTTGGTCATTACACCCTCTCCTCTATTTATAGACTTTTTGAACTTTTCAAAATTGCTAAAAAGTCCTTGAACTAGGATTTATTTATTTTCCTAAAATTGTTAATTGGTCCTTGAAATAAAAATATTTGCTAATTAGTCCCTACATGTGGTGGCCGGCCATTACTCCCTTAGTGCCCAAGTTTTGCTTACCTCATCTTGATGACATCATGCTTACATCACTGATGACATCATGCTTACATCATCTTGATGACATCATGCTTACATCACCTTGATGACATCATCTTGATGACATCATGCTTACATCACTTGATGACATCATGCTTACATCACCTTGATGACATCATCTTGCTTACAGCATGCTTACATCTTCATTGCTAACTTTTCCAAAAAATTACACTTTTACCCCTAAAGACAAAATATTTACAATTTAGTCCCTGCGGGTGATCAGCTAAGGTAGAGCTACTTGACTTCCAATTCTTGCATAATTATCCATTTGATTCCAAGAATCCATTAATATAATTATGCAATCCATTTCCTTATTAACTTTGATAATATCAATACTGTTTTGTCCTAAAACAGTATTATCATACTGAATTGTAGTCCAAAATCCATTTGCATAAAATTGGACTACGTATAAATTTTCTTAGGACTTGAAACTATTTAGTCCTTATTGCTCTAAATATTGTGCTTGATTTTTTTAGGGTGGTTTCATAGCTTATTCTTGTCCATTCATCCGTAATGACGGTTTCCCGCAGTATAATTTCCATACTGTTGATCACACTGCAGTACCATCTCAGTCAAACCTAAAGTCAACCTGGTCAAACTTTGACCGGTATAAAATCATAAATTCCTATTTTGTCCTTTTTCTCAAAAGGCCTCATGCTTGACTTAAGCAAACTATTATTGAGTCTCGTAGCTAATTAAACGAGAACTCAACATATACTGATATTCAACTCAGATCATGAGCTTCATATCGACATACAAGATTCAGACTTGGATTTTATTTTTATCCAAGTAAATCGCATGTTCATCAAAATTTCGGGTTCTTACATAATTAAACTTGAATGATATCCTATTGGGTTACTAAGGCCCAATTACTTCTAAGGTATCACCCTATTAGGTTACTAGTAGTAACCTCGGGTGTGAGGCCTAACCCAAATACGTGGGTATCCTAACCGGTTACTAACGGTTTTCTTTTAGTTACTACGTCTTGGAAATATTTTTTAACCTAAGTATTTCTTTATTTCTTTACTTGACAATTCTTTGTCAAGTTTTCTTTGAAAAGCTTATGTAAAACTATATATTGCTTTAAAACCATAAAATTCATAAAACTGTTGCTTTTGAGCAAAACAGCTGAAAACTGTCAATCTTTGAAAACAGTTTATTAATCTCAGTTATTAGTGCACATGCAGGAATTTCCTGCTTTGCACTATTTTTCTGAAAATCCTGTGCATGAATTTTCTTGTTTCCTGTACTGTTTTTATGATAAAATATTTATCTTAAATTCTGTTTAGAATCTGAGAAAACTTTCTTCATGAAAGTTGTAGATCTCAAAAAATACTACAACTTTGGTTCTTTACTGAAAACCCATTTCTGTCCTTAACTTAGTCATATTTGAGGTTGAAACATGCTGGCCGTGCACACTGGGTCTGGCTGACCAGGCTCATATTTGAGGTTGAAACATGCTGTCCTTATTTTTGAAAACCGTTCATGTTATCCCCTAGGATTTTCCATTTTCTACAATTTTTTAGTTTTAACTTTCTTCAAATTCGGCCTCTAAGGGCCTCAAAATCACATTTCCAGAAAGCTACCCAGTCTTGACCCGAGACTGGCAGTTTTGCATGTAATTCGTTTTACATAAATTTTACGTGCACACTACCTCGAACGGCTTTGGCCATGAGCCTACGACAACATGCAGCACTTCTAACATTCATTTGCCATTCGCATGCATTAAACCAAACCCATGCGAACCCGTGTGCCATCTTGCACCAAACTAGGGTTTTTGGGTTGGTTTGCTAACATTCATCACATTTATACTTAAACTAATCTCATACACCATTCAAGCATACCATACTCTATCTTAAACATAAGGGGACATATATCAAACATCTACTAGGCATGCATGCAATTCATACAATCACACAAGCATATGATTGAAAGCATGCACTAAATCATAGATCAAGACACTAGCACCCTAATCAAGCACATATCTAGCACCCTAGACTCATACATGAACAATAAGGATGAGCTTATGCTCTTACAAACCCATATTGAAATATACATAAATTCTTGAATCTAAGCTTAAATCAACAAGCTTGAGGTTAAGTGAGTTACCTTAAATGGAACCATGGTTTGGTTCTAAGGTTTGGTCCAATTTTCCTCCTCCTAGCTCTTCCTCCACAACCGGCCTTGCTTATGGGTTTTCTACCAAAATCCGGCCAACACTCCCTCTTGCTCCATCAAGGATTTTCCGGTCACACACCCAAGCTTTTGGCTTGATTCACTCCCTTATATATATATTTTTTCCTCCTAGGGTTCGGTTTTTGAGAGGAAAGGGTGAAGGAAAATTTTGCCATAATTTTGGGGCATTTCCACATTTTTGTGAACAAAAACCGCCCCCCCACCTATTTATAGGTGATTTGAACTTTTCAAAATTACCAAAAAGTCCTTGAACTAGGATTTATATTTTATTCCTAAAATTGCATTCTAGTCCTTAAGAGCAAAATATTTACTAATTAGTCCCTCTAGGTGGCTGGCCATTATAGGAAACTTGGAGCCCAAGTTTGCTTACATCATCATGCTTACATCATCATGACATCATCATGCTTGCATCATCATGACATCATCAAGCTTACCTCATCATAACATCATCAAGCTTACATCATCATGACATCATCAAGCTTACATCATGCTTACATCATCATTACTAATTTTTCTAAAAATTATATTTTGGCCCCTGTGGATAAAATATTTACAATTGAGTCCCTGCGGGTGACCGGCTATAGTAGAGCCATCCGGCTTCTAATCCATACATCATTATCCACTTAATTCCCATAAATCATGCAGTCCATTTTCTTACTAACTCATATAATATTAATATTGTTTTTCACTAAAAACAATATTGTCGTACTGGACTGCTGTCCAGAATTCAATTGCATACAATTTGGGCTGCGTATAAACTTTTTAGTTGACTTAGAACTACCTAGCCCTTATTGTCCTAAATAATGTGCTTGATTTTTCTATGGTAGTCTTGAACCTTATTCTAGCTATTTTATCTGTAGTTACGCTTTTTTGCAGTATAATTCCATACTGCATTTTCATACTGCAAATTCTCATATGTTTAACTTTTCTAGTCAAATTTTGACTTTTTTGGTCAAACTTTGACCGAGATAAAAATAGTAGACTTTCGTCCTGCCTTCGTCCTTGAGGCATCGGACTTGACTAAACATATCATTATTGAATCTCGCAGCTAATCTACCAGAATTTAAACATATATTGATATTCAACTCAGATCATGAGTTTCATATCGACATACAAGACTCAGACTTGGATTTTTCCTTTTATCTTAGGAAATTGCAAGTTCATCAAAATTTCGGGTTCTTACAGGAACAGCGGGGAAAGGGTCCTCGAACATAAACGATCCTCTCTCGATTAATGGCTTAAGAATGCCAGTATCATCCATAGGCACCTTTATGATGTCATCCATAAGCTCATCTGCTTGTATCATATAGGCTATGAATTCAGCCTCCATGATATCCTGTATCATGTTTTCCACTATCATTCCTGCCATAGGTGTTGGAACGAATATCTTTATCTCGGAAGGTAACCCTTCTCTAAGAAGGTACAATGCTTGTTGCTCTGGATCACCCAAATCTCACGGGATGTGAGGTAACATTACCTCCTGGAATCTCCTACAATAGTGGCTCATTAACTCATTTGGATAGGCTCGCCAATCCGCAACATAGCCAAGATATCGCCCGAGGTACATGTCGTGGTAAATCTCGGGATCACGAAATGGTATGTCGGCGTCCTCATCTTGCACAGGCCCGTAACGAGCAATGATAAGAGCGCGAAAATCAACCCATGACTTTCCCGGCATAGCTCGTTCCCCTAAGGTCATCCATCATAATCTAGCAACCCTAGCCAGACATCGACTGGTTAACGGGACCTGGAGATGTGCCTTTATATGGCATATCCTAAATATCATCTCCATATCGTATAGCCATACTGCTAATGACACTGTCTGAAGAGTCCCATCAAATACCAAGGGCCGCATCCCATAGAACGTATAAACAGCATCGCGATCGTCGCCTACCCATCTTGGATCCATACCATATAATCTACCATATCATAATTACATAATAAGTACACATACATAAAATTAAATTCTACTTTGGCAGGCATACTATGAGACCAGAAGGTAGGAACCCGCTCTGATACCAACTCTGTAACGACCCACCTTACATAGGCCGTTACCGTACATAACTTACATAATTACTTAACTTATTTAAGTAGCGGAAATTCGGACTATATTTTTTTTTCCCCAACTTAACTCATAAACTTGCGTATAAACATATATACATATATATATGTATACATACTTAATCAAGCATTTGAGTCTCAAACTTATATGAACATATAAGAAAGTTGTATTAAATAACCGATATATATATACTAGTACAAAACGCGCAGTGGTTCCCAGCCCGTAATCTCATAGGTAGCCATGCCACACTCCACCGTCTTGTATCAAACATTGCCAATATGAAGCTTACCTACAACATAAATGTAAGTTGTGAGCTTTCGCTCAGCAAGTACAACTATTAACCCGCAAAACATTTTATAGCAAAACCATGCATGAACCAATTATGCTTTGATTATGCTTTCTTAAGTTAGCTTATTTTTGGGCCATTACATAACATAAGTGTACGTACCGTGGCGCGCTGCCATGGAGTGGTTGGGGTGGCCAGCCCAGTCCAACTCAAACCACGGACCAAACCTGACCTAGTGCAGGTCGGTACGACACAAGGCAACTTAGCTTGCCAACTTACTTAATTTCATTCATAATCAACATTTTCTTAAAACAGTTTCTTACTTGAAACTTAATCTTATTCTTACCATATCAATTATCAGTAGTGAACATGCTATATGATGTCACAATATGAATCATAAATCATACACATTATATTCATAAATGCATAGACTTTGAAAACATGCAATCAATAAAACAAATTGTCTATGCTGTAGGCGGAGTTGTACTTACAGGTTTTACTAGATCTGGGGATTTGTTGCTCCAACAGAATGCAACAACAGTTATGTGCCTGTTACCAAAAAGACATAAGATAAGAATCATCCTAACTTACTATAACTTATAACATTCAATGTTGGTATCCAAACCAACATTTACTCATGATCCTAGTTATATGTCCCCCTACATACAGATATTGATACTTAATTCAGTTACTAAATGTAACCTTAGGCTCATAATCCAATTAACAACCAAACAATATTTGTTTGCTTACTTAAAATAAATCTTGGTTACAAGGTCAAATTGTATCTTGTTAGGTTACTATAAGTAACCTTGGGTATAGCCCAATTACTTTTTAAATCCATATCCTTTTTGGTTACTAAAGCCCAATGATATTAAAATGGTATCTCATATGGTTACCATAAGAAATCTCAGGTCCACACTTAACATATAACCATTAGTAACCCTTTTTAATTAACTTAGTCCAATAAATTTTTAGTAACCTTTCCGATTACTAAATATCTTAGCCCAATTTAATTATTTTCACAAAGATAGTAAAACTTGAAAAATTCTGAGGATTATTTCTGAAAACAGTCCCATAAACTCAGCTATCAGTGTATGTGCAGGAATTGCCTAATCCTGCACTGCTTTGAAAATCCTGTGCAGGAATTTCCTGTTTTCTTGTCCAGTTTTTGAGATTCAGTCTTACTTTAAAATCAGTTCTGAATTTGAAAAATTTTTCTTCATAAAAGTTTTAGATCTTAGATATCCCTACAACTTTCATGTTTTGCTCAAAACCCAGTTCTGCCCTTAACTTACCCATTTTCCTTGTTGAAACTGCCTGACCGTGTATACTTGCCTAATCAGACCAGGCTCGGGTTTTGATGAAAACTGAGGCCGTTGGAGCCTTATTTTTGAAACAATTCTATGTAGTCCCCTAGGATTTGTCCCTTCTCTACAACTTTACAGTTGTAACGTTTCTCAAATTCGGCCTCTATAGGCCTCAAAACCTTGTTTCCAGATGGCTGCCCTGCAGGGGTCCGAAACTGGCAACTCCTTTTAATGATGGTTCGTATGTAAATTTACGTGCACACTACCTCAAACGGTTCAAACCGTGAGCCTACAACAAGTATGTAGCATATTTCCTATCCTTTTCCTTACCATGCATTCCATAAACATCATACAACTTACACATAAACCCAAATGGTAATTTCTACCATAATTAGGGTTTTTGGGGGTTTTCAACCCTCCACATAACATACATCATCAAACCCATTTCCAATCATCCAACATCATTCTTAAACATATTGGGGACATATAACAAACATGTGGTGAGCATACACCCTTAGCACATAATTTCTAGAGCATAAACCAAAAACACAATCAACCACATAAATCAAGCTCTTTAAAGCCTATACAAGCACATACTAGCACACTAGAACCATTGCATGAAAAAGATAGAAGATGAGCTTATGCTCTTACAACCAATTGCTTGAAATACATATAAAGATCTTGCTCCAAACTTGAATAAAAACTTAGGAGGTTGAGAGGATTTACCTCTAGAACTTGGAAGGTAATTCTCAAGCTTGGATCCAACAATTTCTTCTTGATTTTCTTCTCCAAAATCGGACCAAAAGTTTCTTTTCTCTCCTCCCTTTAAGTTCGGCTTTTGTGGGGGTTTTTGGTGACTAAAGAGTGAGCTAAAGGGTTAAAGTAGACAAAATGGTCAAATTTCTCATACCACACCTATTTATAGGTGATTTTACTTTCTTCAAAATTGTAATTAACCCCCAAAAAGAAATAATTGCTCACCAATCCCATGCAAGGTGGCCGGCCAAGGGAGGCTTGCTTGGTGGGCAAGCAAATTCAATGGTCAACTTTATATTTCTTTCCAAATTTTCAAAAATCCAAAAATTTACTTAATTATCTTTCTTGATGATGTGTCCCTTAATTAAGTCCCATTTGCTTGTCTCCTCAAGTGCAGTCCATTTACATACTAACATGAATATTATCAACACTGTTTTCAACTAAAAATAGTATTGTTATATCGAACAGCAGTCCAAAATTCATCTGTGCTTAACTGGACTGCGTAAAAAAATTTCTTCGGACTTGAAGGCTCTTGGCCTTATTACTCTAAATATTGTGCTTGATTTTTCTTCAATGGTCCCGTACCTTATTTTCACTTCCGTATTCATAATGACGGTTTTTCACAGTATAGTTTCATACTGTTTATTATACTGCAGTACCGTTTAAATCGTATCTTAGATTTTTCCTGGTCAAACTTTGATCGGAATAAAGTCATACATAAATTCTAATTCTGATAAAATCAGATTAGGCATTTCATATAAAACATACATAATACAAACTTTGATTTCAAATAATAGAAATCATAATTTGATAAAGGTCGGTTATTACAATATTCAATTTCAGGACACTAAATGTAACGTCCCGACCTACGAGGGGCCGTTACCATACTTACATAAACTCAATCTTGGTTTTAATAAGTTAAACTTATTTGAAATTTGAGAGTAATATGTTTTTTTTATATATACATAAATAGACTGGTCAATATAAAAAGATTTTCTGTACATACACATACTTGTTTATCATAATAAGAAGTCATATATAAGCTTTATACTTAACTCGAGTCTTCAAACTTCATATATATAACATAACACAATTTATTCTAATATATAGACATATACATATATTTTTGTTCAAATGAACTCGCGGAAGAATTTGCGATGTGGTATCCCACACCACCCTTCACTTGCCGCATCGTCCACATCGCCTACCAACTAATCTGCAGGCTTTTTACCTATAGTATGAAATATACTGATGAGCTAATGCTCAGCAATTACAAACATATCTCACAAAACACGTCAAGCATCATATAGCTTATGCATGATCCATTTATGATCAATTATGAATGTCTTATGCTTAATTATGGACTTGAACTTATTATCTTGCTTAACATGTGATGTAAGAACCCGAAATTTGTGATGAATCTATGATTTCCTTAGAAATAAGGAAAATCTAAGACTGAACCATGTATGTCGATATGAAACTCATGATCTGAGTTGAATATCAGAATATATTTGAGTTCTCGTTTAATTAGCTACGAGACTCAATAATAGTTTGCTTTGTCAAGCACGAGACTTTTGAGAAAAAAGGACAAAATAGAAATTTATGATTTTCTTCAGGTCAACTTTGACCAAGGTTGACTTTAGGTTGACCAGGTTGACTTTAGGTTTGACTGAGACGGTACTGCAGTGTATTCAACGGTATGAAAATTATACTGTGAAAAACCATCATTTCAGACAAATAAGCTATAAGACCACCATAGAAAAATCAAGCACATTAGTTAGAGCAATATGGATTAAATAATTTCAAGTTCTAAGAAAAATCCATACGCAGTCCAATTTTACGCAGATGAATTCTGGACTGCAATCCAGTGAAACAGTACTGTTATAAGTGAAAACAGTATTTGCAAAATCCTTATTAGTATGATTATGGACTACATTGGTGGAGGAAAGCCAAATGGAACCTTAATTAAGGGGACACCTCATATGGTGATGACTAATTGGATTAATTGAATTTTTGAAAATTATGGAAAGTAAGATTTAAGTATGAATTATGGTTGAAAAATTGGCCAACAATCCACTCCATTATGGTCGGCCACTCTAAGGATTTAGGGGGGGCAAATAGGTTTGCTTGTGTGGTAGGTGTTGCTTTTGGTCCACCTTTGGACACATCACCCTCTTTGGCTTCCACACACTTGTTCTAGAATAGCATGGCCGGTTATTTACAAGCCTTGGTGAACAAGTTTTGCCTTGGTGAGGTAAGCTTGGTGAGGTAAGTTTGATGAGGTAGGCATGGTGAGGTAAGCAAGCAATTAGCTTGATGAGCAAGCCAAATTTTTTTGGTTCACACACTAGCATGGCCGGTGGTTAGGTGGATAGGAAAGCCTTGGTGAGCAATTTTTGCCTTGGTGAGGTAGGCTTGATGAGGTAAGCAAGCAATTTGCTTGGTGGGCAAGAAATTTCTTGGCTCACACTCACCATGAATGGCCGGCCACCTAGGAGGGTAGATGAGCAAAAATTTTGCTCATTAAACCCTAATATGCAATTTTAGAAACTATAAGTTTCACCTGTAAATAGGGGGAGTTGGTTCACAATTTTTGGACATCTAGGAGAACCCGAAACTCTGCCCAAATTTCCACTCACTCTCTCTCCCTCACCCTAAAGGCCGAACTCCATGGGAGGAAAAAAAAAAAAAAGAGAAAGGTTTGGCCGGATTTTTGAGAAAGAAAAGGTAGAGGAAAATTCGTGTCCAAGTTTGAGATTTCATCTCTAAGATCTAGGGGTAATCCTCTCAAATCCCTAAGTTTTTTTTATTAAGTTTGATTCAAGAGTTTAAGTATATTTTCAGTGGGTTATGTAAGAGTTTAAGCTCACTTATTTTTCATGCAAAAGCTTAGTAAGATTAGTATGTGCTTGATTAGGGTTATGGTAAGCTAGATCTAGGTTTTTATTTATATGTTATGCTATTATGTATGGATGTATGATGATATAATTTTATGTTAGACACGCTGCATGTTTGTCGTAGGCTCACGGTTGCGACCGTTTGTGGTAGTGTGTGCGTAGATTTTACGTAACAAACGATTCAAAGCAAAACTGCCAGTTTCAGGTAAAACTGGGCAGCTTATGGGAAAACGAAATTTTGAAGCCCTTAGAGGAAGATTTTGGAAAAACGTAAAACATAAAAGTTGTAGGGAAGAGTTTTTCCTAGGGGCTAGCGTGAACAGTTTTTCAAAATACGGCTCCAAAGGCCTCTAGTTTTATGAAAATCTGAGCCCTGGTCTGCCCAGACCCTATGCACGGCCAGCCGGTTTCAACCAAGAAAATGAACAAGTTAAAGGCAGAATTAGGTTTTTATAAAACATGAAAGTTTTAGGATCATTTTAGATCTACAACTTTCATGAAGAAATATTTTTCTAATTCCAAACATATTTTAAAGTAAAAAAATTAGATTCCCAAAACTGTGCAGGAATCAAGAAATTCCTACACAGGATTTTAAGAAAACAATGCAATAACAAGAAATCTCTACTCATGTACTGACACTTAAATTAAGAAACTGTTTTAAAGAATTGAATAAGGTTTTTCTGAAGAAAGGAAATAATTAAATCATGCTAAGTAGTATGATAACCAAATGGGATACCACTATTGGGTCTTAGTAACCCAATAGGACATTAACCTATTTATGTTTGGGCTTATACCCAGGGTTACTAGTAGTAACCTAAAAGGATATTAACTTTTAAGGATTATGATTTATGATAAGATAGAATATGACTGATTCTTATCTTACACCCTGTTAGGAAACAAGAGTATGTGCTATGTTTGGCGATAAACTAAGAACGTAGGACGACATGTAAGTACAACTCCGCCTACAGCATGAACAAAATATTTTTGTTGCATGGCATGTTTTTCAAGAAATCATGTAGTGATTTATGTGATGATATTTTATGTTTTATGTTTTATGTTACGATGCTTTATGTTATGATATGTTAGGTTACGATATGTTATGTTACGAAGTTTATGTTATGATAAGTTTATGCTATGATGTTATGCTATGAAGTTTATATTACGATAAGTTTATGCTATGATGTTATGCTATGAAGTTTATGTTATGATGTTATGCTATGACGTTATGTTATGATATGTTATGTTATGGTAAGTTATGTTATGATATATTATGTTACGATGTATTATGCCATAAGGTTTTAAGTTTTGATTTAAATTATTTTATGTTTTATGTTTGGATACGTGACATCATGAAGCATGTTTCACGAATATTAAATCACATGGTAAGAATAAGTTTTTAAGTCATGAGATAAGATAAGACCAGTTAATGTTATGGTGTCGTACCGACTTGCCACGAGGGCGGGTTTAAACGGTTTTAGTCTATGGTTTGAATTGGATTGGACTGGCTGCCCCAATCACTCTATGTAAACGATTAGTTTCATGGTTTGACTTGGTTTGGATTGGCCGCCTCTAACCACTCCATGGCTATGTACCACGGTACATGCACACATGACATGACATGTAGGGGAATAGAACCATGTTAATATATGAAAGCATAATTGATTTATAAGAAAGCATAATCGGTTCATGCATTCCTGCACTTAAAATGTTTTGCGGATTGAATATTGTACTTATTGGGCATTAGCTCATTACTTACGTTCATGCTGTAGGTAAGTGACCTACCGGCAATACTTGATGCAAGACTGTGGAGTGATGGTGCTACGGACTGTGAAATGTTGAATGGACACCGCCACGGGTTTTGGAAAATATGTTTGTAAAATATGTTTTGTAAAATATATTTGAAAAATGTGTTTATGTTACGTTATAATGGTATGAGTAAGGAAAAGTTTTATGTATGTATGGCAAGCAAGTTGCCCGTGTAGTACCGACTCGCACTAGGTCAGGTTTGGTCCACGGTTTGAATATGATAGCTTTCAAATGTAGTGTGAAAGCTCGGTACTCGAGTAAGTACCTATATATAAGTATGAGTATAAGTTTAAGTCAAGTTTAAGTTTGAGTTCTTAAAATAAAGTTTAAGAGAAAGAAAAAAATTTACTCTAGAATTTTCAGTAAGTTTAAGTTAAGTAAGAAAGGTAACGGCCCCCGTCTACGTAGTCGTCCCCCTACGTAGATGGATGTAAGTCAGGTCGTCACATGTGAGCCCCTTGTGTACGTACCGATTGCGCGTATTCCACAGAAAGTTAGGGTTTGCAAGGTCCTTAACAATTCTGGGAATCATGTAAGCCTTCACAATTTGGCGGAAGGTCTTAATATTTTTAAACTTGTATAATCCTCCACGATCTGGCAGGAGATTGGTACGACACTTTACTTGTCTTGGTTTAGTCTTAGTCTTGTTACTTTTTCAAGACTAAGAATCTTTATGTGTGATTTTATTAGTCATGATGCACATGATGCATAAATATAGTATGACATAAATATCACTAACATCTAATGACTTGTGGTACATTAATAAAGCATGGCTTTATCTTAAAACTTGATATTATCTTAAAACATGGCATGTATATAAACATGGTATCATCATAAAACATGGCATCATTACAAAACATGGCACATCATGGTATACATGTAAATAAATCATGCTTGAAAATAGTTTACTATTTTCCATACTGTAGGTGAGGTTTGTACTTACCTCGTATACTATGTCCTATGCTGTGTTGTTCCAAGTCAGGTTGCAATAACAGGCCTCTTTCTGCTATTACAAATAACATAGGGTAAGGATTCTATAACCATAAAATGTTAGTAACCTTAACCAACATCCATACATAAACTTAGTTATATGTCCCCCATACATCTCTTGATATCTTACTTGGTTACTACAAGTAACCCTAGGGTTTTAGGCCCAACTAACATATTTAGCATCTTGTTAGGTTACATTGGGTAACCTTTGGTGTGAGCCTAAGGTAAACTTGGGTCAACTCTTATTGGGTTCTTATAGGTAACCTTGGGCTTTGGGCCTAATCCAGTAACTCGGGTATCCTTCCTGGTTACTGTTGGTCATAATACTGTTATCACATTATTAGGATAACTTGTGATCCAATACTTATTTTTTCATAACTTTGGAAAAACTTAGTATTCTATGTCTATGTTCTTTAAATACCAAAAATCCTTGTTTAATTTATCAAAAATTGTAACTCTTAGAGTAGGGTTTGTAAAAATTATAAGTGTTGAAAACTGCCTTTGGAACAATTTCTTACTGCCAATTTATCAGTGTATGTGCAGGAATGCGCTTTTCCTGCACTGTTTTAGAAAATCATGTGCAGGATTTTCCTGTTTCCTGTACAGTTTTAGGAATCCAATTTTATTTAAAAATCTGAGTTGAATCTGTAATGACCCAAATTTTCTATAAGCTTATGATTTCTTTTGTTAAGAATCACAGCTATGTTATGTATGTTTATGTGTTATATATGATATGTTTTCTAAGAAAAATTATTGAATCTTTTGTTGAAAGATTCGATAATATTAGTTTAAGGCCCTTTGGTTAAAAAGGGGTAAGTTATGATTTATGACTCTATGTGGTAGTTTAAAATTTTAAGAAAATCCTATACGCAGTTCAAATAAGTTTTGGACGATGGTCCAGTAAAATTATACTGTTATCAGTTGAAAACAGTATATGAATATCTATGTTAGTATGAAAATGGACTGCATTTAAGAAATAAGCCAAACAAAGCTTTTAAGGATGACACCTCAGATGACAAGTGTCATTGCCATGATTGGTCACTTTACAGGGACCAAAATGTAAATATTTTATGTTTAGGGGTCAATTTGCAAATTCAAGAAAGTTCATGATTTTGAAATTTTAAAAGTTAAGGAAGTCTTTTTAAGAAGAATTTAGCAATAAATTGAGATTTAGAAGGCTTAATTTTAGTCGGCCAATCTATAGGGACTAAAGTGCAAATATTTTTGCCTTTAGGGGCTAAAGTGTAATTTTGGGAAAAATTGTGGACTTATCAGCAATTATGTAAATTTTTGAACCAGGGACTTTTTAAGTACAGTTTCTTAAGTCAATTAAGTTAATGATCCATTTCAAGTTCGGTTAGATTGGTTGGAAATCAAGGAAGACAAGTTAAGATTGAACTAAATAACTCTAGCTAGAACCAATCATAATGTTCCATGTGTCACCATAGGAACCGGCCACATCATGGCCTTATGAGCAAGGGATCTAGTTTTTGAGGAGCATTATGCAAATTAGAAGAATTTAAGTGTCATTAAAAGTTTACAAATCATACCCTAAGTTTAGTAACTAAGCACTTAGATTTGCTTGGTTGATTTGGTGTTATGGTTAGCAACCTTGTCTCACATGGCATCACCAAAACCGGCCACATGAGGGTGAGACACCTCAAGCCTTTAGCTAGCATGAGTCACCCTCCTAGCTTGCACACCCAAGCACCAAGGGCCGGCCACAACAAGGAACCACCACAAGGAAGCAACACATGGATCAATTTTGGTGAGCAACATCTCTAGTCTTGTTCACATGGCAAGCTCATGCTTTGCCAAAGCCACACCATGACCGGCCACTTGAGGAAGCAACAGCTCTTGGCCTAGCCTTGATGAATCCACACTCTAGACTCCCTAGCCTAGCCCCCTTGGCAAGCCAAGGCTTGCACACCTCACCCTAGGGCCGGCCATCACAAGAGAATGCCACCTCAAACATGTAGCCTTGATGAGCAAGCATTCTAGCTAAGCTTGCTTGGCAATTTGGGACAAGGAAGGCCGGCCAACACATAGGGACTAAGGAGAAATATTTTGGCCTTAAGGATCAATGTATAATATTACAAAAGATGGATTTCTTGAACTCTTCTAGCTCTTGACACCTCATGCACCATAGGCTAGCTTAGTAAGCTTGCTAGGCTTACTTGTTGGCTAGCAAGAGCAAGCACAAAGCCTACCAAGGCCGGCCACTCTAGGGAGATGACATCTCATGGTTCCTAGCCATCATGAGTAAGCACCCTAGCTTAGCTACATGGCAACTTGGCCGGCCACCTCTCAAGAAGTCAAGAACAAGTTGGTTTCTTCTAGGGACTTTTGAGCAATTCCAAGAATTTGTGCTTCACCTATAAATAGGTGAAGGTCCTCTCATTGTATTTTGTTAGCCAATACACACACACAAGCAGCACATACTCCCTAGTTCTGCCTTAGGAGCCGAGACAAGAAAGGAAAGAAAAGGCAGAGAGGAGAGAACAAGAGAAAGAGTTTTCGGTTGGTATTGAAAGTTTGAGGAAAGTTTCAAAACTCTAGTTTAAGGATTTTAATCCGTGGAACTTGAGGTAAATACTTGAATCCTCTAGTTCTTTATTCAAGTTTCAGTTAGGGTTTGAGTATAAGATCATTGAGTATGAGCATGAGCTTAGTTTGTTAAGTTTTATGCACTATGGTTTAAGTATGCGTGAGTAAGGGTCAAAACTGAACGGTTTTTCTAATAACCAGATTTTGAGGCCTTTAGAGGCCGAATTTGGAAAAAGTCAAAACTACAAAGTTGTAGAGAAGGGAAAATCCTAGGGGTCACCTTGAACAGTTTTTGAAAATAAGGCCTCTAAGACCTTTGTTTTTGCAAAAACCCGAGACCAAATTATAATTAGTATATATGGTTGAAGAATTTTCAAAGGCAGAAACAAGCATGTTAAAGACAGATTTGAGTTTTGAGTTAAAAACAAAAGTTGTAGGAGACTTCAACATCTACAACTTTCATGAAGAAAAAATTCCCAAATTTTAAATGGATTTGTAAGAAAAGTACCAAACACTTTGTAATAGTTTTAAAACCCGGTTTTGAGAACTATAGGGTTTTACTAAAAATTCAAAAAGGAATTTGAATTTTAGGATTTGTAGTTTGTTAGCTAATAGGATCGTTATGAAATTATGATAGGATGATGCTTATCCTATGATTTCTTGAAAACAGGAAAACAACTTGTTTGAGTGAAGTAATTTAACTCACGACGCAGTAAAGGTAAGTACGACTCCGCCTACAGCATAAACAAAACTGTTTGTTGTATGCCTATAAGTATATGATGATATAAGTGTGATGAAATGCTTATGACTTGTATGATACCAAGATCATGATGCTATGTGTACAAGGAATGTTTATGGTATGTATGTATGTATGTCTCCATGAAATGATGAATGTTACGGCTTGTATGCTTTTAAGTTTATGTTATGAGATATATGAGGTATGTTAGAGCATGTATGTTCATATGATGAATAGTTTGATATTATGGCATCACGAAGCATGCTCATTAATGATAAGTTAATCGGTAAGATATGAAATCCCAGTTTCAGTTAAGAAACTAGTTATGATCATGAAATAAGGTTTCAAGAACGAAACAAGATAAGAACAAGATTTAAAGCATCATTATGATAAGCAGGATGCAATATGTCGTATCGACCAGCGTTAGGTCGGGTTTGGTTCATGGTTTGAGTTGGACAGGGCTGGCCGCCCCAAGCACTCCATGATAGCGCGCCACGGTACGTACATTTATGTTATGTAAGGGCCCTAAAAAGTATGCTAACTTATGAAAACAGTAAGAAAGCATAATTGGTTCATGCATTATGTTATTATGTGATATGTTGCGGATAAATAGTTGTGCTTGCTGATCAATAGCTCATGACATATGTTTATGCTGTAGGTAAGAAATCCTACGGTGTTACATGATACAAGGCTATGGTGCATGGCAAGACAAACTGTGAAACTGTGGGACGGGAATCACTACGTTTCTTTTGTTAAATTATGCTACGCTAAATATGTTGTATTTGAGTACAAGATTTCTTTACTATAATATGTAGCTAATTATATGTACAAGTATGTATGTAAGTAATTATTAAAAAAAGATTTCAGTTCAAGTTTTATATTGTATGTATAAAAATAAAAAAATAAAAAAAATTAGCTCAAGTTTTCATATGTAGTAAGTAAGTATGTAAGGTAACGGCCTACGTTAGGCGGGTTGTTACAGAATCTATAAAGGTTTTCTTCATAAAAGTTTTAGATCTTGAAAAACCCTACAACTTTTGTGTTTTACTCAAAACCCAGTTCAGTATCTAACCCACTCATTTCCCCTATTGAACCTGCCTGGCCATGCATGAAGTCTGGGCATGACCAGGTTCGGATTTTTGTAAAAAAAAAAAAAAAAAGGGCCATTAGAGCCTTATTTTTGAAAACTGTTCTTGTAGTCCCCTAGGAAATCCTTTTCTCTACAACTTTCATGTTTTAAGTTTTCCAAATTCGGCCTCTAAGAGCCTCAAACTGTCTTTGCAGAAAACTGTCTAGTTTTACCCGAACTGGCAGTTTCTTGCTTAATTCTATTTTTACGTTCAATTTACGCGCACTCTACCTCAAACGGTCATAACCGTGAGCCTACAATAATCATGCAGTGCTTTCTAACGTAAAATCCCATCATCATACATCCATACAATTCACATGCAAACCCTTGGATATCCTTGCATCAAATGAGGGTTTGTAAAATGGGTTTTCATGAACATACATCAACCAAGCTAAATAACCTAATTCAATCAACCACATAGATCTTTTACAATTCTTAGGCATGTTGGGGACATATGACTACATCATAGAACATTCAGGCAAAACCTTAACATCATACAACCATAAACACATAATCATGCATAGCTTATAAATCAAAACCACTTACTTACCTAATCAAGCACAAAACTTAGAAATCTAAACTAGGGCTTGAGAAATAAAATGAGCTTATGTTCTTACAATCCAACATAAAAATACACTTAAATTTCCAAATCAAAGCTCAATTGAAAAGCTTAGGAGCCAAAGAGAATTACCTTAACCAATCTTAAAGATTGGTGCTAGATTCTTGAACCAATTCTTTTCTCCTTGCTCCCTACCACAACTGGCCTTCCTTGGCTTGGTGGGTTTCCAAAAATTTTCGGCCAACTTGGTTGGTGACTTCTCCAATTTTCTGACCACCACCTAACACTTTCTCTTTTCTTTTTTTTCTTTCCTCTAAGGTTCGGTTTTTAGGGGGGAATTATGAGAAGAAAATTGGGCATAGTATGGAGGTATTTCTCATTTTTGTGAACAAAATGAGCCCCCTCCCTTCACATATTTATAGGTGATAAATGTTTAAATTTTTGGATTTATTTTTAATCCAAAATTTGCTCATTAGTCCTTGAACCAACAAAAATTTTCTTCCAATCCCTAGTGAGGTGGCCGGCCATTTACCTGGAGAGCAAGGAAAGGAATTCTTTCCTTATTTTTCAAAAATTCCATAAATCCTTAATTATCCAAATGGTGAGGTGTCCTCCCTCTTAGGGCTCGTTTGGCTTTTCTCTTAAAATGCAGTCCATCTTCATGGTAAAACAGATATTTCCAATACTGCTCTTACTAATGACATTACTGTTATATTGGACTGCAGTCCAGAATTTATCTGTGTATAATTGGACTGCGTAAAAATTTTTCTTATAACTTTAAGCCATCTAGCCCTTGTTGTCCTAATTAATGTGCTTGATTTTTCTATAGTGGTTTTGAATCTTATTCTTACTATCTTATTCGTAATGACGGTTAACTACAGTATAATTTCAATACTGCTTATTATACTACAGTACCGTCGTACTTATGTCAGAATAAAATGTAAATCATGATTCTGCCTTTTCACCAAAAGGCCTCATTCTTGATCTAATAAACTTATTATTGAGTCTCATAATTAGTTAAACGAGAACTCAAGCATATACTGATAATAAATTATGAATTTCATATTGATATTCATAATTTTCATGAAACATTACATAAACACATAATACGGACTTAAATTCCTATATGGAATCACGAGTCCATTCAAAAAATTCGGTTATTACACTAAATAAGTGAGTAAAAACTTTTACTCACTTATCACCTACACCTTGTGAGAGGTGTTCCGAATTTTTCTCTTCATTAAGTCCAAGAGTTAAAGCCATAATGAATATTCTAATTGATTACCATACATTAATGAATTATATTGTGCTAATAAAGGGATCAATTGGAATATATAATATGGGCTCTAATAAAATATGTAATTAATTATTCTACACCAAATAAATTAATTACACAATTATTAGTTTCAGAATCACACCACTATAAACCTAAAACTGCACTCCCAAATATATATCGTATTACATAAGCCAGTATGTAGTTGCAGTCTAATGACATTGTTATATATGCAACACCCTCATATGATATCCTTGATCAACTTAAAGTCAAAATCTGTTCAACATTTTGATCATACTATCTTAAAGATCCATTATACATCCAATAGGAAAATGATTATTCACCCAAAGTGAATAATTAGTCATTTGCTCAGTAAGCCTCGTCCATTTTCACATCTTGTAGAATGTCGTTAAGAGAATAACCTTTACTCTTTCTGGGAGCTATGATTTCATATCTATAAACAAAGCTCACATTGAATGTAAGTCATGTACCCAACGAATAGTTTCTAATAGCTTCCTTGTAATGACTAGTTTTTGTAGTATTACGATTTCTTCTTTTTAAGAAATTTGTTCGTATCATGAAGGTATTTATGAAAAGCCCGGTTAAGGGTTTTTATGATGAATAGTGAGTTCTTATGGTTTTATGAGACTCAAAAATGATTGCTTAGTCAAGCATAGGACTTTTTAAGTAAAAAGGAGTAAAAATTGCCATAATTTCATGTTGGTCAAAGTTTGACCAAAACGTCGACGGTTGATCAAAAAGTCAACTATTGACCACGGAAGTCAAATCTTGGCATGAAAGTCAACGGTTGATAAGAAAGTCAATGGTAGACGAGAAAGCCAATGCTTGACCCAAAAATTCAAAGAAATGACGGTCTGGTGAAATAATTAACAGTATAGAAATTATACTATGAAAAACTATTTTTATGAATAGAATAGTATGATTAAGATTCAAAACCACCATAGAAAAATCAAGCACATTATTTAGGATATCAAGGGCAAAAGAGCTTCAAGATATAAGAAAATTTTTATACAGTTCATTTTTACACAGATGAATTTTGGACTACAGTTCAGTGTAACTGTACTGTGCATAAGTGAGTCCAGTATTAGAAATATCTGTGTTGGCTTAAAAATGGATTGTACAATAATAAAAAGTGGCAAACAAGCCTTAGGAGGCTTCCATCATCTTACTTTTAATTAATGACATCATTATGGAATTAAAGAAAAAATTTGGAAAGAACTTGGTGGTTCTAGACCACTCCATGGCCGGCCACCTCAGCCCCCCTTTGTGCAAATCCTTGCTTCTTCAAGGACTAATTTGCAATTTCCAAGAGTTGTTCTTCACCTATAAATAGGTGAACCCATAATTCAAAAAAATTGGAAAACTTAGCCAAACTTTGCCCAATTTTTCACTCATCAAAACCGAACTTGAAAGGCCAAGAAAGAGGAAATTCTAGCCAAATCCAAGAGGGAAAAACCATAGGAGAGTGGTCGGTTTTGTGTGGGAGCACACGAAAAAGTTGGAAAAAAATTTGGATACCCATTTTGGCCAAAAAGCCGGTTGGGGGGAGGAAGAAGAAAGGAAGAGCAAAGTCAAGTTGGTGGCCTGGTTTTTGAGCTTGTGGTGACCGGATTTTGGTGCAAGAGTGGCTGAAAAATTTTGGACTCAACTAGCCAAGGAGGAGGCCGGTCCTAGTGGTGGTGACCGGATTTTGGTGCAAGAGTGGCTGAAAAATTTTGGACTCAACTAGCCAAGGAGGAGGCCGGTCCTAGTGGTGGCAAGGAAGGACCAAGGGTGAATCAAATCTAGCAAGCCAATCTTTGGGTGGAAGCTAGGTAAAATCCCTTAAGCCCTAAGCTTTTCATTTAAATTTCAATTGAGAAATTTAAATGTATTTTAAGTATGGTTTGTATGAGCATAAGCTCACTTTCAATTTCTGCCCTAGTTAGGAGTTTTAGGGTTTATGCTTGATTAGTTAGGATTTGTGGTTGGTGGTTCAAATGTTGCATGTTTAGTGTTTGTTTTGTTGCTAGGGTTTTCTATGATTAAAGTATGTTGCTAATGTTGATTTGTATGATGAAAATTGAACGTTAAAAAAAAAAACGTTGCATGACTGTTTTAGGCTCCCGATGCGGTCGGTTGAGGTAGGGTGCATGTATTAGGACGTATAACGAATTTAAAACCAAAAACTGCCAATTCGGGTAGAAAATGGCCAGTTTCTGGAAAAGCAGATTTTGAGGCCTTTAGAGGCCGAATTAGGAAAAACTTAAAACACGAAAGTTATAGAGAAGGGTTTTTCCTAAGGGGTGATGGAGACATGGAGAGCTCAAATGCATGGAAGGTGGCTGACCCAATTCAAGTTCCTGTAGGTCCAATTACAAGAGCCCGTGCTAAGAAATTCAAGGAAGTATTAAATGGGCTGATTTATGAAATTTGGAATCAAGTCAATTTGTGCAAGCCCATTGACCAAGGATCACGTCAACCTCAAAGGTGCATCAATTTGATCCAGATTCTAGAAGAGTCCACGAATTTGGCATGATCTAGGCTAATGAAGAATTTTCGGAAACTTTTCCATTGTTGGCACATGTGGCTGATCTGTTTGTGCAAGTTGTCAAAAAATGACTTTATTGCTCTTTCCCTTAAAGTTTTGGGCATGTAATTGGCTGATAATCAGCCTTTAAAACATTCCTTTTTAGTTGGTTTTTATTTTAGGGTGAACTAGGGTTAGTTACTACATTTGAATTTGTCAACTTTCCTTTTCTAGTTTTAGGCAATTTTCCTCTGATTTTTTTTGGACGAATTTTCTTGGTATTTTCTGATTGTAATGTGGCCTATAAATAGGCATTTTTAAGGTTAATGAAGGGGATGATAATCATTTTTCTAGAGAGGTGAATTCTTTCTTTGGTTCTTTGACGAACTATTCGAACTTATCAGAATCTTCCGTGGAGTTCAAAACCGACTTATCAGTCAAGCCTTCCATCCTTGATTGTGGCGTCTTCGATATACCAAGGTTCTTGCTTCGATATAAGCAACGGGTCGCGGTGATTTCCATCCGAATCTGAAGTAGAAACGGTCTTGGTGTCTTTTTATTGATAACGGGTTTCGTCAGCATATTGGCGAGGTTCTTATCATTTGGTATCAGAGCCAAGTTTCTAGTCTCAGGTTTGCGTATCTTTTAAATTTTCTTTTTGTCTGAATTCTAGTGTATTTCAGTTCCTGATTGTTCAAAAAAAAAAAAAAAAAACGTCAAACAAAAAAAAAAAGCAGAAAAGAAAAGAACAGAAAACAGAAAGAAATCTGCAAAAAAAAAAAAAAAAAAAAAAAAAAAAAAGTTTTGTTTGTTTCTGAATTTGTTTCTAATTAGAAATTTCTGGTTCTAGTTTCCTTTTTAACTAGTCTGGTCGAATTTGTCAAAAAAAAAAAAAAAAAAGAGCAGCTAGTTTGATTTGTGCGTGGACAGATTTTGATTGTTGTTTGTGTAGCTCCAAAAGAATCAAAAGAGAGAATAAAGGAGTGGAAAAAGGCAAGAGTGGTGAGATCATTCGAGGGTAAAAGCCATTAAATCAAGTGAAACACGAGTGAACAGAGTGATCAATTATTTGAGAGAAACACGTGAGGGAGAGAAGTGAGGTCCTTCTTTTGTCTTCTTCTTTTTTTTTTTTTTTTTTTTTTTTTTTTTTTTTTTTTTTATCTAACGTCATTCTGCAGGTTAAAAAAAATGAATCCAAATCAAGAAAGCGAAGCTGAAGATGACCTTCCACAACAAAACGTTCCAAATCTCCAACTGCAAGCATTAATGGGGCACATGGAGCGGTTGCTGACACGTGCATTAGAGCCTATTCAGGAGAAATTAGATGAGGTTGATGCTAGAACACGTAATAGGCAGCCATTAAACGTGCAAAACAGGCGTAGGGGTGGACGTGATATTTCGGATGAAGAGTTGGAAGTGTTGGAGGAACCACCAATTAATAGGGGCAGGTTTAGGCATGGAAATGGGAATAGAGAAGCTAGGACCGGGAAGACAATAACATCGGCGTATTAAGATGAAGATTCCGTCATTTCAAGGGAAAAACGACTCCGAAGTTTATTTAGAGTGGGAAAAGAAGGTGGAATTAGTGTTTGATTGCCATAATTATTCGGAATTAAAGAAGGTTAAGCTTGCTGCCATTGAATTCTCGGATTATGCGATTGTTTGGTGGGATCAGTTGGTGATGAATAGGCGACGGAACCGAGAGCAACCGATTGAGACTTGGGAGGAGATGAAAACGGTGATGAGAAAACGTTTTGTGCCCAGCCATTACTACCGGGAATTGTACAAAAGGTTGCAAGGACTTAGGCAAGGAAACAGGAGCGTGGAGGAGTATTATCAAGAGATGGAAATAGCCATGATACGAGCCAATGTTGAAGAAGATCGAGAAGCAACAATGGCGAGATTTTTGCAGGGGCTAAATGCGGACATTCAAGATAGGGTGGAATTGCAACATTACGTGGAGATAGAAGACATGGTGCACATGGCTATCACGGTAGAACGGCAGCTCAAGAGGAGGGGTAATTCACGTTCGAATATTAATTCGGGACATTCTACATGGAAGCCGAATTATGGGAAGAAAGAAGAGAAGTCGATGGCGAGGCCCAAATTCGAGCCAAAACCAGCAACTATTAGCCCTCCAAACCAAGGTAAAAATGATTTGTCCACTTCTCGAAACCGTGATATTAAATGTTTCAAGTGTCAAGGTAGGGGTCATATTTCAAGTTAATGTCCGAACAAAAGGGTGATGGTGTTACGGGACGACAGAGAGGTTGTTACGGACGACGAATCGGACAAGGACTCCATGCCACCTTTGGAGGACGTGGATGAAGAAGAATTTGCTGCCCAAGGTGAGTTGTTGGTTACTCGACGAGCCCTTAGTTTGCAAGCCAAAGAGGACGAAGAAGAGCAACGTGAGAACATTTTTCACACTAGGTGCCACGTGCGGAATAAGGTATGTAGTGTGATAATTGATGGAGGTAGTTGTACGAATGTTGCTAGCACTACTATGGTTGATAAATTAGGGCTGCCAACAACCAAGCATCCTCGGCCATACAAGTTGCAGTGGTTAAATGATAGTGGCGAGGTAAAGGTAACCAAACAAGCGCTAATTTCGTTTCGCATTGGTAGATATGAAGACGAAGTTTTGTGCGATGTAGTTCCAATGCAAGCCGGGCACTTGTTATTAGGACGACCGTGGCAGTTTGATCGTCAAGTCAAACATGATGGTTATACCAATAAATATTCTGTTGTGCACAACCAAAGAACGTTCACTCTTGTACCAATGACACCTAAACAGGTTCACGAAGATCAAGTGAGGTTACAAAAGGAGAGTGAACAAAAAGGAGAGAATGAGAAAAAGAAAGCGAAAGAGGATAAAAACACCGAGTGTTGGAGTGCGGAGAGAGAGTTCGGCCAGAGAGGGAAAAAAAATAGAGAGGCCGAGAAAAAGGAGAGTAAAGGAGAGAAAAATGAGAGGGTCAATAAAAAAGAAGATTCGGCCACTGAGGTAAAAATTGAGAGAAAAAACGAATTTCTATGCAAGAATGAGTGATGTGAAGAGAGCTTTGTGTTCTAATCAGCCAATGATTTTACTCGTGTACAAGGAGGCGTTGTTAAACACTAATGATTTTGATTTTCCCTTGCATAGTTCTGTTGTTCCTTTTTTGCAGGATTATGAGGATGTCTTTCCCGAGGAAACACCGCAAGGATTACCTCCAATCCGCGGGATTGAGCATCAAATTGATTTCGTACCCGGAGCTGCTATTCCAAACCGACCAGCATATAGGAGTAATCCCGAGGAGACGAAGGAACTCCAACGACAAGTAAGTGAATTAATGGAGAAGGGATACGTGAGAGAAAGCATGAGCCCGTGCGCCGTACCAGTTTTACTTGTGCCTAAGAAGGATGGGACTTGGAGGATGTGCGTTGATTGTCGAGCCATCAACAACATCACGGTAAAGTATCGACATCCCATTCCTCGCTTGGATGACATGTTAGATGAATTGCATGGTGCTTGTGTATTTTCTAATATTGATCTGAAAAGTGGATATCATCAAATTCGCATGAAAGAAGGAGATGAGTGGAAGACGGCTTTCAAAACAAAACAAGGTTTGTATGAGTGGTTGGTAATGCCTTTTGGTTTAACCAATGCACCTAGCACATTTATGCGTTTAATGAACCATGTTTTGCGAGCTTTTATCGGAAAGTTTGTTGTAGTTTATTTTGATGATATTCTGATCTATAGCAGCAACTTGGATGATCATATTGAACATTTGAAACTTGTTTTAGATGTTTTACGGAAGGAAAAGTTGTATGCTAATGTTAAGAAGTGTGCCTTTTGCACGGAAAAGCTTGTGTTTCTTGGTTTTGTTGTTAGTGCTCAAGGTATACAGGTTGATGAGGAAAAGATTCGGGCAATCCAAGAGTGGCCGAGTCCCACAAGCATTGGAGATGTAAGGAGTTTTCATGGACTTGCCAGCTTTTACCGGCGATTTGTAAGGGATTTCAGTACTTTAACTGCACCGCTCACAGAAGTAATCAAAAAGAACGTTGGGTTCAAGTGGGGGAGAAGAACAAGAGAAGGCGTTTCAGCTTATTAAGCATAAGCTTACTCATGCTCCTTTACTTGCTTTACCAGATTTTTCTAAAACATTTGAAATTGAATGTGATGCTTCTGGTGTAGGTATAGGTGCCGTGCTGATGCAAGGAGGACGACCAATCGCGTATTTCAGCGAAAAATTGAGTGGGGCAACACTAAATTACCCAACTTATGACAAGGAGTTGTACGCGTTGGTTCGAGCATTGAAGACTTGGCAACATTACTTATGGCCCAAGGAATTCGTGATTCACACTGATCACGAGTCATTGAAACATTTGAAGGGGCAACAAAAGTTGAACAAAAGGCATGCCCGCTGGGTTGAATTCATCGAGACATTTCCCTACGTCATTTGATACAAGCAAGGTAAGGAAAATGTGGTTGCGGATGCACTTTCTCGCAGGTACGCATTACTTTCTATTCTTGATGCTAAACTACTTGGTTTTGAGCATATTAAGGATTTATACACTTTGGACCAAGATTTTAGTAAGGAATATCAAGCTTGTGAGAAAAACGCAGTGGGAAAATTTTATAGGCATGATGGATTTTTGTTTCGTGAGAATAAGCTTTGTGTGCCTAATTGTTCTTTGAGAGATCTATTAGTGAGGGAATCCCATGGTGGTGGATTGATGGGGCATTTTCGGATTGCTAAAACTTTAGCTGTTTTGCAGGAACACTTCTTTTGGCCACATATGAAAAGAGATGTTGCAAGGATTTGTGGTAGATGTGTCACGTGTAAGCAAGCTAAATCGAGAGCACAACCCCATGGTTTGTACACACCTTTACCAATTCCTAGTGAGCCTTGGACTGATATTTCAATGGACTTTGTGTTAGGTTTACCTAGGACCAAACGAGGGAAGGATAGTGTGTTTGTGGTTGTAGATCGATTTTCTAAGATGGCACATTTTATTCCCTGTCATAAAACTGATGATGCTTCGCATGTCGCTGACTTGTTCTTTCGGGAGATTGTGAGGATACATGGAATGCCTAGAACAATTGTTTCGGATAGAGATACTAAGTTTTTGAGCTACTTTTGGAAGACTTTGTGGGGTAAGTTAGGTACAAAATTGTTGTTTTCTACTACTTGTCACCCACAAACTGATGGTCAAACTGAGGTAGTAAATAGGACTTTGTCAACTTTGTTAAGGGCGATCATTAGTAAGAACATTAAGACATGGGAAGACTGTTTACCGCATGTTGAGTTTGCATATAATCGTTCTGTCCATTCTGCTACTATGTATTCACCTTTTGAGATTGTTTATGGTTTTAATCCATTGTCTCCATTGGACTTATCACCATTACCTGTTTCTGAGCGTGTTAATTTAGATGGCAAAAGGAAGGCTGATCTTATTAAGCAGATTCATGAGAAAGCAAGACTCAACATTGAGCGAAGAACGGAACAATATGCAAAGCAAGCCAATAAGGGGCGACACAAGCTAATTTTCGAACCAGGAGATTGGGTATGGTTGCACTTTAGAAAGGAGCGTTTTCCGGAACAAAGGAAGTCAAAGTTGCTACCACGAGGAGATGGTCCATTTCAAGTCGTTGAAAGAATCAATGACAATGCTTACAAATTGGATCTGCCAGGTGAGTATAATGTAAGTGCTACCTTCAATGTTTCTGATTTAAGTCCCTTTGATGCAGGAGATGATTTGAGGACAAATCCTTTTCAAGAGGAGGGGAATGATGGAGACATGGAGAGCTCAAATGCATGTAAGGTGGCTGACCCAATTCAAGTTCCTGTTGGTCCAATTACAAGAGCCCGTGCTAAGAAATTCAAGGAAGTATTAAATGGGCTAATTTATGAAATTTGGAATCAAGTCAATTTGTGCAAGCCCATTGACCAAGGATCACGTCAACCTCAAAGGTGCATCAATTTGATCCAGATTCTAGAAGAGTCCACGAATTTGGCATGATCTAGGCTAATGAAGAATTTTCAGAAACTTTTCCATTGTTGGCACATGTGGCTGATCTGTTTGTGCAAGTTGTCAAAAAATGACTTTATTGCTCTTTCCCTTAAAGTTTTGGGCATGTAATTGGCTGATAATCAGCCTTTAAAACATTCCTTTTTAGTTGGTTTTTATTTTAGGGTGAACTAGGGTTAGTTACTACATTTGAATTTGTCAACTTTCCTTTTCTAGTTTTAGGCAATTTTCCTCTGATTTTTTTTGGACGAATTTTCTTGGTATTTTCTGATTGTAATGTGGCCTATAAATAGGCATTTTTAAGGTTAATGAAGGGGATGATAATCATTTTTCTAGAGAGGTGAATTCTTTCTTTGGTTCTTTGACGAACTATTCGAACTTATCGGAATCTTCCGTGGAGTTCAAAACCGACTTATCAGTCAAGCCTTCCATCCTTGATTGTGGCGTCTTCGATATACCAAGGTTCTTGCTTCGATATAAGCAACGGGTCGCGGTGATTTTCATCCGAATCTGAAGTAGAAACGGTCTTGGTGTCTTTTTATTGATAACGGGTTTCGTCAGCATATTGGCGAGGTTCTTATCAGGGGGTTACGTGGACAGTTTTTCAAAATGAGGCTCCAATAGCCTTGGTTTTCACTGAAACCCGAGCCTGACCGTGCCCAGGACCCATGCACGGCCAGGATTGGTTCAACAGGGGATTTGAATGTGTTAAAAACCGAACTGGATTTTCCTAAAAACACAAAAGTTGTAGGGTTTTTTGATAGCTAAAAATTTTGTAAAGAAAAATTTTTCAGAATCGGCTTTGATTTTTAAATGGAGTTGGATTTCAAAAACTGAACAGGAAATAGGGAATTCCTGTACAGGATTTCTGGAAACAATGCAGAAAAAAAAAGTAATTCTGCACTTACACTGATGAATTGACAGTGGGAAGCTGTTCCAAAGGCAGTTTCCAATAGCCAATAATTTTTACCAATTTTATTTGATGATTTCAAATTTTTAAATTGAACAAAGGATTTTTAAACATAAAATATAAAGTTTTTCTAAAAAATGGGATTTTGAAACCTAAGTTAAAATAATCCGATTAGGGTAGATTTAAACCCTAGGGTTACTCAATGTAACCAAATAGGATAACGTAAGTAAGGGACATATAACTAAAGTTATATAAGGGTGTTGGTTATATTACCAACATTTCTAACCCTTACTTTTATATGATAACAGAATATAGTAAGCGACAGTGTTCTGACGGGATCCAGCTCGACATCGGACACAGCAAACACAAATAAGGTAAGTACAACTCCGCCTACAGCATAGGCTTTGTTGTGTATACCTGCTTAAGTATGTTTGAGAAATGTCATGAAAAATGCTATGTGTCATGAAATGTCATGAAAAATGCTATGTGTCATGAAAAATGCTATGTGTTATGAATGTTATGAGAAATGCTATGAAAAGTTAGGAAGAATGTTATGTTATATGTTATGGTATGCCATGTGCTGTAAAATGTTATATGCTACGCTATGTTATGAAATGTTATATGCTATGTAATACGCTAGAAACATGAGTTATGATAAGGTTATGGCATGGTTAAGATAAGATTATGATTTAATTGTGTGAAGCATCACGAAGCATGTTCGCCAATTAATAAGAGTAAGATCAAGGTATGAGACGATGAAAGTTATGATGGCAAGCGAGCTTGCCTGTGTCGTACCGACCCGCTCGTAGGTCAGGTTGGACTATGGTTTGAGTTGGAAATGGATTGGCCGCACCAACCACTCCATAGTTGTGCGCCCGGTACGGACACTTATGTTATGGGGCCCATAAGTAAGATAAGCAAGATAAGTTATGAAAGCATAACAAATCATAATGAAGCATAAACGGTGTAACGACCCGCCTAGCACTGGCCGTTACCATACATACATACATACGTATCGAACTTACTTAACGTAAACAGTGGAAATTTTTTTTTTTTTTTTTATAGTGTACTCATATGAAATATATACGTAAGCATAACGGATACTTAATGAAGTCGTTTGAAACGCAAAATAAAACTCATAAAATAATTACACGAAATTTCAAAATACGTGGTGGCTTGATTCCCACAATTCACAGTCCGCCAGGCCATGCTCCCCCATCTTGTATCAACAGTTGCTGTCAGGCTGCTTACCTACAGCATAGACGTAAAACAGTGAGCTTTCGCTCAGCAAGTACAACTATTCTAAACCGCGACTCACTACAACCAAAACGTATCATACCTATCCTAGCTAGCATACCATAACTTAATCATAACATAATGTAACTTATCTTAACATATGCATGAGCCATTTATGCTTCATTATGCTTTCTTATTCATTTATAACTTACTTTTTAACTTATCTTAGCTTATCTTATGGGCCCCATAACGTAAGTGTCCGTACCGGGCGCGCAACTATGAATTGGTTGGGGCGGCCAGTCCATTTCCAACTCAATCCATAGTCCAACCCGACCTAACGCTGGTCGGTACGACACAGGCAAGCTTGCTTGCCATCTTAACATTCATTGTCTCATACTTATTCTTATTCTTGTTAATTGGTGAACATGCATCGTGATATTTTACACAATTTAAATAGCAGTCTCATCTCATAATTTTATCCTAACTTACGTCAATCATGGCATATCTACATAACATGCATTCATAACATATATCTATAGCATTTCATAAATTCATAACATTTTTCATGACATTTTCTAAACCCTAGTATACAATCATAACATTTAGCTTTTTATAACACATAACATATCATAGCATTTCTCATAGCATTTCTTAACATGTAACATATGACTTTCATCACATTTAACATGTAACATTTAAGAACACATAGCATTTCACACACATACTTAGGCAAGTATACACAACAAAGCCTATGTTGTAGGCGGAGTTGTACTTACCTTGTTTGGGTTGGCTGTGTCCGATGCCGAGTTGTATCCCGCCAGGACACTGTTGCGTGCTAAATTCTGTGATCAAATAAAAGTAAGGGTTAGAAATGTTGGTAGTATAACCAACACCCTTATATAACCCTAGTTATATACCCCTTACTTAATTTTACGTTGTCCTAATTGGTTACATTGAGTAACCCTAGGGTTTAAATCTAAAATCTTCCCTAATCGGATTATTTTTATTTTTAAGTTTCAAAATCTCATTTCTTTGGAAAATCTTATATTTAGGTATAAAAATCTTTTGTTTAACTTTAAATATTTGAAATCATAAAATAGAATCTATAAAATTATTGACTATTGGAAACTGCCTTTGGAACAGCCTCCCATTGTCAATTTATCAGTGCATGCATAAAATCACTATTTTTCTGTACTATTTTTTAGAAATTATGTACAGGAATTCCCTATTTCCTGTACATTTTTTGAAGTCCAATTCCATTTAAAAATATAAACTTATTTTGGAAAAGTTTTCTTCATGAAAGTTTTTACTATTGAAAAACCTTACAACTTTCATGTTTTAAGTAAAACCCAGTTCGGACGTTTACCTAGTCATATGCCCTATTACACCAATCCTGGCCGTGCATGGGTCCTGGGCACTGTCAGGCTCGGATTTTGATGAAAACCGAGGCCGTTGGTGCCTCATTTTGCAAATCTGTCCATGCTGCCCCCTAGAAAAAACCCTAATATACAACTTTCTTTTTTTGAGTTTTCCCAAATTCGGCCTCTAAATGCCTCAAAATCTACTTTTCTCGAGACTGGCCAATTTCTACCCGAAATGGCAGTTTTCGGTTTTTTGATTTTATTTTATGTCCTATTACGTACACCCTACCTCAACCAACCACAGCGGGAGCCTAAGACAGTCATGCAACATGTTTCTAACGTTCAGTTTTCACCTTACAAATTCAAAATTAACATCATGCACAAACATAGAAAAACCCTAGCAACCAAAATAATCATCTAGCATGCAACCTATAACCACCAACCATAAAACCCTAATTAATCAAGCACATGCACTAAATTCCTAACTAGGGCAGCAAATTACAGTGAGCTTATGCTCATACAAACTTTGCTTGAAATACATTTAAATTTCCCAAATGAAATTTAAATGAAACACTTAGAGGTTCAAGGGATTATACCTCACTTTGGTCAAGAGTTTAGCTTGGCTTTCTTCCCCTTTTTCCTCCTTCAACAGCCGGCCCTCTTTGGTAATTGGATACCAAAATTTTCAGCTTTCCTTGCCCTAAATTCCGGTCACCAACTTGCTCAAAAATCCGGCCACACAAGCTCCCAAAAATTCGGTCTCCACAAGCTTTTCTCTTCCTCCTTTGTTGCTCCCCTACAACCGGCCTCCTTGGCCAAAATTTGGGCACCAAAATCCTTGGAGCTCTTGATTGATGCTCAAGGTAGAAAACCAAACACTCAAAACCCTAATCTCCCTTAGTTCTAAATTTTTTTTCCTTTCTTCCTCCTTGGTTCCCACAACCGGCCTTGGTTAGGGAAAATGGGTACAAAATTTTTTTTTACAATTTTTGGCTTGCTCTCCAACAAGAAACCGACCAACACACTCTCTTTTTCCCTTGATCTTGGCTTGAATTTCTTCCTTTCCCTTTCCCTCAAATTTGGTTTTGGTAAATAGAAAATTTGGCAAAGTTTGGTTTGAATTTTCTAATTAATTTTGATTTTAGGGTCACCTATTTATAGAGGTTTTGAACTTCTTGAAATTACAACTTTAGTCCTTGGAGAAATCAGAAATTGCCCATTAGGGGGGGGCATGTGGCCGGCCATCCTTAGGTAGTGTAATACCTAGATTTTTCATGTCACTAATTTCTTCTAAAGAAATTAGATTCTATGCCATGAAGGTATTTATGAAAAAGTTCAAGTAAGAGCTTTTGTTTGATTATGTGAATTCTTTTGGATCAGTAAGACTCAAAATAGGTTTTTAAGGTTAGAAAACGCTCTTTCAAGACAAAAAGGACGAAAAAGGACGTAATTTCAAAAAAGTCAAAGTTTGACCGAAAAAGTCAAATTTGACCAAGAAAGTCAAATTTTGACCAAGAGTGGTCAACGGATTGACTTGGCAGTATTGTATGATGCAGTACAAGAAAATACTGTAAAATATGTCAGTATGGGCGAGATAGCTCAAATAGGCTTTAAAACCACCCTAGAAAATCAAGCACACCTAGTTAAGGTCAAGGGCAAAAGGTCGTGAAAATATGGAAAACTTGGTCACCAAGTAACCCATTGGGGCCGGTCACATGCAGGGGCAAAAATGTCAAAATTTTCACTTTTGGGGTAAAAGTGTAAATTTTGGAAAATTGATGATGTAAGCACATGATGTCATCAATATGATGTCATCATGATGAGATAAGCTTGGCTTGTTCACCAAGAAAGCAACCGGCCACCTAGGGGGCATTTTTGTAAGAATTTTGCCTTTTGGGGCCAAAGTGTAATTTTTAGAAATTAGTGATGTAAGCATGATGTAAGCACATGATGTCATCATGATGAGGTAAGCAAAACTTGGGCTCCAAGGCAGCCAATGACCGGCCAACACCTAGAGGGCATAAATGCAAGAAATTAAACTTTTGGGGCCAAAGTGCAAATTTTGGAAATTGGGTGATGTAAGCATGTGATGTCACCAAGATGAGGTCATCTTGCCTTGCTCTCCAAGTTGACAGCCGGCCATCTTGACACCTAGCATGCCAATTGCATGATTTTCTCAAAATTTAGGGACTAAAATGTAATTTTTGGAAAGTTTGCATTTGCCTATAAATAGGGGTGGCATTTAATCATTTAAATCAGAAAATTTGGCCAAACTCTTGCCATTTTTCTGCAGAAAAATCCGAGAGAGAGAGAGGAGGAGAGAAACCAAGAGAGAACCAAGAGAAAAAAAGTTGGAAAAAGCCAAGGGAGGCTAGTTAGTGTGCATGTTCGGTTTCAAGCTAGAAACCAAGGGCAAATCTGGAAATTTTGGACCCAATTTCTGGGCAGTGGCCGTGCAGGGGTGAGGAAGAAAGGGTTGAAAAATTTTGGTGCCATTTGGGGAGCTAGAGCGGAGTGTTTGGAGAGCCAAAAGGGAGGGAGATTTCGGTTTGCATACCCTAACCCATCCCTAGGGTTAGCTAAGGTAAAACTCCCTCAAACCCTAACTTTTTTCCATGCAAGTTAGATGGGATATTTATGTGTATGTTTGTATGTGCATGGCTGAAAATTGGAACCCCATTTGGAGGGGAAATCCGGACTTGTTGGCAGCCAAAGGGAGGAGTAAGGAAGTTTGGAATTCAAGCTAGTAAACCAACTTCCAAACCCTAGAGGTAAATTCCTCTAACCCTAAGTGTTTTATTTAAATTTCATTTGGGAAATTTAAATGTATTTCAAGCTTGATTTGTAAGAGCATAAGCTCACTATTTTATTTGCATGCAATAGGTTTAGTTGCATGATTTTATGCTCTAGAATTTCATGCAAAGGGTTTATGCTCACTAAGTGTTTGTGAGATATCCCAAGATGTTTAAATGATGTATGAATGTATGTTTTACGTTAGAAAGCGCTGCATGTTTGATCTTAAGCTCCCGCTGCAAGCGGTTGAGGTAGAGTGCGCGTAATAGGACGTAAAACGAACTTAAAACCGAAAACTGCATTTTCGGGTAAAACTGACTAGTTTCGGGAAACGTGAAATTTGAGGCCCTTAGAGGCCGAATTTGGAGAAACTTAAAACATGAAAGTTGTTCGGAAGGGTTTTTCCTAGGGGACAGCGTGAGCCGTTTCTCAAAATAAGGCCCCAATGGCCTCCGTTTACCCCAAAACCCGTGGCTGATCCCCAGACCCAGTTTTCACTCAGTTTTTCGGGGTCAGCCAGTTTCAAACGAAAACTGGGACGAATTTAGGCCGAATTGGAATTTTTACAAAACACGAAAGTTTTAGAATTTTTTGAAAGCTACAACTTTCGTGAAGAAAACTTTTTCAGATTACGAACCTATTTTTAAACTGGGGTCATTTTTCGAAGGGTGCGCAGGGAATCCGAAAATTCCTGCACCACTAGCTTTACAAATGTCTCTAGAAAACTATTTTTCTACTACAAACTATTGTTTTGATTATAGAAAACTGTTCCAAGGGCAGTTTTCAACCTCAAATGATTTTATAAAGCACTAATCCAAGAGTTTGGATTTTTACGATTTAAGTAAAGGATTTTTATAAGTTAAGAAAGAAGTTTTTGGATTAATTTCCCTAAATTTTTCCAAGTAAGGAAAAATAGAATTTTTGAGATAAAATTGTAAACAAGCCGATTACGGACCGTAACCGAGAATAGTACCCGAGTTACTGGGCTTAGCCCAAAGCCCAAGGTTGACCCTAAAAGGTTTACCATTATTAACCAAGGGTTGACCATTAGTTGATCAAATGTTGACTTTGGTTAACCAAGAGTTTGACTACAAATAACCTTAAGGGTTAATCAAGATAATCCTAAAGGATACCAAGATTAATAAACTGGGCTAAGATATAGGGTTACTATTTGTAACCCAGTAAGATATCTAGTACCGAGGTCTTACAACTAGGATTATGTAGGCATGTTGGTTAGATCACCAACATTCCACAATACTAATTAGACACTTACCTATGTCCTTCAACAAGCAGGAGAAAACCTGCAGCTGTAACCAGAGGAGAAGCAGCACTAAGTAGGACATACCGAGAGAGGTAAGTACAACTCCACCTACAGCATGGACAAAACGTTTTTGTTGCATGATATGTTTTTAAGAAATCATGCATTGATTTACATGATTTACCTATGATATGTTATGTTATGGTAGGATATGTTATGATGTTATGTTACGATAAGTTATGTTATGAAGTTATGTTACGATAAGTTATGTTATGAAGGTTATGTTACGATAAGTTATGTTATGAAGTTATGTTATAATAAGTTATGCTATGAGGTTATGCCATGATATGTTATGTTATGGTAGGATATGTTATGATGTTATGTTACGGTAAGTTAGGTTATAGTTGGTATGTTATGTTATGGTGTGTTATGTTACGAGGTATTATGTTATGATACATCATGCTAGAAAGTTTTAAGTTATGATTGAGATTGTTTTATGAAGTATGTTTTGATACGTGACATCATGAAGCATGTTCACAAATATTAAATCACACGGTAAGAATAAGTTAAGTCACGAGATAAATAAGACAAGTTAATGTTATTGTGTCGTACCGACTTGCCACAAGGGCAGGTTTAAATGGTTTTAGTCTATGGTTTGAATTGGATTGGACTGGCTGCCCCAATCACTCTATGTAAACGATTAATTTCATGGTTTGATTTGGTTTGGACTGGCCGCCTCCAACCACTCTATGACTATGTACCATGGTACGTGCACATATGACATGATATGTTAGATAATAGAACCAAGTTAATGAAAGCATAATTGGTTTATAAGAAAACATAATCGGTTCACGTATTCTTGTATGCAAAATGTTTTTGTGGATTAAATATTGTACTTACTGGGCAATTGGCTCATCACTTACGTTCATGTTGTAGGTAAGCAACCTAACGGCAGTATTTGATGCAATACTGTGGAGAGTTGGTGCTGCAGACTGTGAAATGTGGAATGGACACCGCCACGAGTTTTGAAAAATACGTTTCTGTAAAATACGTTTGTAAAATGTGTTTTGATTATGTTTTTAAGGAAGTAATTGTATGTTTTAAGAAAAGTTTCAAATATGGCAACAAGTTGCCTCGTGTTGTACCAACCTGCACTAGGTCGGGTTTGGTCCACGATTTGATTATGATAAGATAGCTTTCCAATGAGGTGTGAAAGCTCGGTACTCGAGTAAGTACCTATAAGTATGCATGAGGATAAGTCAAGTTTAAGATTGAGTTTCTTAAAAATAAAGCTTTAAAGAATAAAGAAAAAAAAAATTTACTCTGGAATTTTCAGCAAGCTTAAAACTTTTTAAGAATTAAGTTAAGTAAGTAAGTAAGGTGACGACCCGGCCCACGTCTACGTAGTCGTTCCCCTACGTAGATGGTGTAAGTCGGGGCGTGACAGGTAGAACCACCAAATACTTTCCAAATTAAACTTAATTAGTATAATGATGTCATAATCAAAAAGTGATGCGAGGTAAGCCACTTTAAGGCTTGTTTGTTACTTTTTCCTATTATAAAGTCCCTTTTTAAATTAACACAGGTATTTTCAATACTGGATTTACTTATACACAGTATTGGTTTACTGAACTACAGTCCAAAATTCATCTGTGTAAAAATGAACTGTATAAAACTTTTCTTATCCCTTGAAACCACTAGGCCCAAGATATCCTAATTAATGTGCTTGATTTTCTATGGTGGTTTTAAATCCTAAACATATCATTTTATTCATAAAAACGGCTCTATATAGTATAGTTTCTATACTGTGGATTATTTCACCGTACAATCTTTTCTTTGACTTTTTGGGATCAATCTTCGACTTTTTCATCCACCATTGACTTTTTTGTCAACCGTTGAATTCCTTGTCAAGATTTGACTCCCGTGGTCAGCAGTTGACTTTTTGGTCAACCGTCGACGTTTTTTGTCAAACTTTGACCAACATAAAGTTTTACTCCTTTTTACCTAAAAGGTCATTTGCTTGACTAAGCAATCATTTTCGAGTCTTATAAAGGTATAAAATCTCACAAAACATAATAAAAACCCTCAACCGGGCTTGTTTCCATAAATATCTTCATGGTTCGTACAAATTTCTTAAAACAAAAGATGTCACGCCCCGACTTACACCATCTACGTAGGGGAACGACTACGCAGACGTGGGCCGGGTCGTCACCTTACTTACTTACTTAACTTAATTCTTAAAAAGTTTTAAGCTTGCTGAAAATTCCAGTGTAAATTTTTTTTTTTTTCTTTAAAACTTTATTTTAAAACTCTTTTACTTTCAAACTTAAACTTGACTTAGTCCCATACTTCTTCTCATACATAAACTTAACTTATCTTCATACATATTCATATGTACTCACTTGAGTACCAAGATCATGGACCAGATCCGACCTAGCGCGGATCGGTACAACACGAGGCAACTTGTTTGCCATACATACTTGAAACTTTTCTTAAACATAACAAAACACATTTTACAAACGTATTTTACAAAAAACATATTTTCCAAAACTCGTGGCGGTGTCCATTCCACATTTCACAGTCCGCAGCACCAACTCTCCACAGTATTGCATCAAGTACTGCCGTTAGGTTGATTACCTACAGCATGAACGTAAGTAATGAGCTAATTGCCCAGTAAGTACAATATTCAATCCACAAAACATTTTTTTCATACAAGAATACGTGAGCCGATTATGTTTTCTTATAAACCAATTATGCTTTCATTAACTTGGTTCTATTATCTTATCTAACATGTCATGTCATATGTGCACGTACCGTGGTACATAGTCATAGAGTGGTTGGAGGCGGCCAGTCCAAACCAAATCAAACCATGAAACTAATCGTTTACATAGAGTGATTGGGACAGCCAGTCCAATCCAATTCAAACCATAGACTAAAACCATTTACACATGCCCTCGTGGCAAGTCGGTACGACACAACAACATTAACTTGTCTTATTTATCTCGTGACTTATTCTTACCGTGTGATTTAATATTTGTGAACATGCTTCATGATGTCACGTATACAAACATACAACATAAAATACACTCAATCATAATACATCATAACATAACTTGTCATAACATAACATAATATAACATAACATATCATAGCATAACATAAACTTATGATGACATAAACTTATCATAACATAACTTATCATAACAAAAACTTATCATAACATAACTTAAACTTATTATAACATAACTTCATAACATAACTTATCGTAACATAACCTTCATAACATAATTTCATAATATAACTTATCGTAACATAACCTTCATAACATAACTTTATAGCATATAGCACAAACTTATCATAATCTTAACATAACATATCATAGGTAAATCATGTAAATCAATACATGATTTCTTAAAAACATAACATGCAACAAAAACGTTTTGTCCATGCTGTAGGTGGAGTTGTACTTACCTCTCATCCTATGCTCTTGGTCTATCATCCTATCGAGGCACGATGACATTACATATTCCTGTTTCAAACAGGACGTAAGATATGGATCGTTATATTTATTATAAATCATAATTATTAAATGTTGGTATCCTTTAGGGTTATCTTGACTAATCCTTAAGGTTATTTGTAGTCAAACTCTTGGTTAACCAAAGTCAACATTTAATTAACTAATGGTCAACCCTTGGTTAACAATGGTCAACCTTTTAGGGTCGACCTTGGGCTTTAGACTAAGCCCAGTAACTCGGGTACTATTCCCGGTTACGGTCCGTAATCGGCTTGTCTAAAATTTTATCTCAAAAATTCTATTTTTCCTTACTTGGAAAAATTTAGGGAAATTAATCCAAAAACTTCTTTCTTAACTTATAAAAATCCTTTACTTAAATCGTAAAAATCCAAACTCTTGGATTAGTGCTTTATAAAATCATTTGAGGTTGAAAACTGCCCTTGGAACAGTTTTCTATAATCAAAACAATAGTTTGTAGTAGAAAAATAGTTTTCTAGAGACATTTGTAAAACTAGTGGTGCAGGAATTTTCGGATTCCCTGCGCACCCTTCGAAAAACGACCCCAGTTTAAAAATCGGTTCATAATCTGAAAAAGTTTTCTTCACAAAAGTTGTAGCTCTCAAAAAATACTAAAACTTTCGTCTTTTGTAAAAATTCTGATTCGGCCTAGATTCGTCCCATTTTTTGTTTGAAACTGGCTGATCCCGAAAAACTGAGTGAAAACTGGGTCTGGGGATCAGCCACGGGTTTTGGGGTAAACGGAGGCCATTGGGTCCTTATTTTTGAAAACGGTTCAAGTATCCCTCTAGGAAAAACCCTTCCGAACAACTTTCATGTTTTAAGTTTCTCCAAATTCGGCCTCTAAGGGCCTCAAATTTCACTTCTCCCGAAACTGGTCAGTTTTACCCGAAAATGGCAGTTTTCGGTTTCAAGTTCGTTTTACGTAAATTTTACGTGCACACTACCTCGAACGGCTTCGTCCGTGAGCCTACGACAACATGCAGTGCTTCTAACGTAAAACATGCAGTTATATATCACTTAAACATCTTCATGCAAAGCAAAACCCTTGGGTGTTCTTGCACCAAACCAGGGTTTGCAAAACGTTTGGTTTGCAACACCATACATCAATCAAACACAAACCCTAAAACCTAATTAGAGCAGAAAATTAAATGAGCTTATGCTCATACAAATCAAGCTTGAAATACACTTAAATCTCCAAATTGAAACTCAATTTAAAAAGCTTAGAACCAATGGAGATTTACCTTAATTCACCCCAAAAATTAGCCATCACTTTTGTCCCTTTTTCTCACCACCACAGCCGGCCTTCCTTGGCTAGGTGGATTCCAAATTTTCAGCCTCTCCCACATGAAAATACACATAATTTTGAATCAAAACTTAATTAAAGAACTAGAGGGGTTTAGGAGAGTAGGATTACCTTAACTCCTTGAGATTAGATCTAACTTTAGATCCAAACTTTTTCTTCTAACTCCTTGCTCAAGAAAATTCGGTTTCCCTCTATGGAATTTCTCTCAAAATTTTCGGCCACCATACCTTCCTTTCTCTTCCTTTCTTTCTAACTTTTTCTTCTAACTTTTTGCTCAAGAAAACCGACCATCACTTGGTCTTTCCCCTTGCTTGGAGTTCGGCTTCTAGTGGAAGGGAAAAGAAAAAATGGAAAGCTTAGAATGGGTTTAATTGGTTAATGAGCAAATTACTTGCTCATCAAGCCACCTAGGTGAGGTGGTGTGGCCTTATTGGCTAGCCATTCCCTTGGAGAACAAGGGAAGACCTCTTTCCCTAAATTCCAATGATGATTTGATGAGGTGTCCTCCCCCCCTTGGTGTGGTCGGCCAGAAGGGCTTGGAATGCAAGTGCTTGCTCAACAAGCCATTGCTTGCTTCACCTAGCTTATGTCACCTTGGTGACATCATCACCAAAAATTCCCTTGCCCTTCAAGGCTTCAATGACCGGCCATGAGGTGCCAAGTGGAGCCTTGTGGTGCATGGAATCTTGAATCCCTTCTAGCTTATCTCTATCTTGGTTTTTCTTACTCACCAAGTGGCAAAAAGGTAACTAAGCTTGCTCTCCAAGCCACCAAGGAGAACCGGCCCTACAAGGTGCATGAACCAAGATTTTTGCTTGTTCACCAAGCTTCTAACAAACGGCCATTCAATGAGTGTGAGCCAAAAAAATGGCTTGCTCACCAAGCTACTTGGTTTGTTAACCTTATCCTTGCTTGTGTCACCTTGCTTACCTAAGCATGCTTACCTAAGCATATTTCCTTGTTCTCCAAGCATGAAGAACCGACCATAGCATGTGGGAAGCAAAGAAAAATCTTCTCAAACTTAACTCTAGCTTAATTGCTTGTTCCAATGTAACCAAGCTAACTAAATTCGTAACCAACCATTGACCTAGTTGGAGGCTTGGTTAGGAATATCAATAAATTCCCATTTGTCCCTTTCTTCCAAAAGGTCTTATATTGCTTAAGCCAACTATTTTCGAGTCTCGTAGTTAATTTTAACGAGAACTCAAACATATACTGATATTTAACTCAAATCATGAGTTTCATATCATCATATAAAATTAAATCTTAAATTTTCCTTGTCAAAAAGAAAATCATAGATTTATCATAATTTCGAGTTTTTACAAAAGAAATCGTAATGTTACAGAAAAACTAGTTATTACAAACGGTTCATGCATGAGTCTGATATGCTATGCTATGAGATGTACGATATGTTATGCTATGATTAAGATATGTTATGATAAGTTATGATAAGTCACGATATGTTATGATATGTTAAAGTTTGTTATGTCGCGGATGTATTAGTTGTACTTACTGAGCGAAAGCTCACGTTTTGATGTCTATGCTGTAGGTAAGCAACCTACGGGAAGTACATGATACAAGATGTTGGAGCGTGGCGGGGCGAACTGTGAAATGTGGGAAATAAAGCCGCTACGCATCTTGATATTTTATGTAATTATTTTATAAGTTTCATTTACACCGAAACGACTTCATTAAGTATCTGTTATACTTACGTATGTATGTGCGTGTGTGAGTACGCCGTATAAAAAAAATTTTCCGCTGTTTACATTAAGTAAGTAAGTATTATGAGAAACAATATGTATGTATGTATGGTAACGGCCTGTGCTAGGCGGGTCGTTACATTCCTACTCCGAGACACTTTAGCAGTTGGAGCATCGAAGTGCACAAGTCATAAACATAAAGTCATTTACTTACTCAGGATTAAGGTTATTGCATATGAATGTCAAAAGTGAATTAATCTAATCAAGTGGACTAATAGATTAATTATACTTCGGTCCAGTCTAATATATTACCACCACTAGGCAATATATCTACATCTCTACTTGTGAGTCAACTCGTTCCAGATGGTTAAGACAAACCATCTCCTTAATTGGATTTAGACAACATAATAATCTTCAAATGAGTTAGATACTCACTCTAACCCCATGGACTACGGATTATAGATTTAGCCTACTATTTTAGAACGTTGTCTTCTCGCATATAAAAATCTATTGCATGAAACATTATAACAATTTAAACACTAAGTAGTCAATGAGTCATATTTGCTTACATATACTTCAACACGTAAATCTAAATGAGGATAGTATAGCAAAGATGTAATGAAAAAACCTCAAATATATCAAAAAAAAAACCTCAAATATATCATTAATCAGTTTAAATTAAATGGAATATAAAAGGATGAAACCACTCTTAAATTAATTAGTACTATTTATTAATATGGGACTTGGTGGAAGTTTAAAAGTTTTAGAATTTAGAAGTCCAAAAGTTAGTATTTTTTTACAGTTTTAAGTAATCTTTAAGTATTTGTCTTGGGAAAGTCTAATTAAGTTTGGATTTATTTTTGGGTTTTTGAATTTTAAATTTTTTTATTTAAGTATTAAGTCATCTATATGAGTGTGCTTATAGTACCTATAAATAGTGTTGTTATCTTTTATTTTGAGATGGATAGATTATGAACTGTGTTTTCTAAAATATAGAGTTCTCCTTTTCTATTTCATTGTTCCTGGCATTCTTGAGAGAATCAACAAGACTTTGATGTCCATTCTCCTGGTATTCATCAGTGAATCAAATAGGTTTTTAGATGCCCTATTTTCTAGTATTTTGGGGAATCAATGGATTTTAGAAAGATTTATCTCTTTAAATCCTTTTATCCATTTTTTTTTTTTTTTTTTTAATCATTTTCCACTCTTCCATGCGGCATCAGATTACCTTCATGGAATCCTTTGCCTTTCCATGATGTTTTTTAACAATCATGATTACTTAATTTTCACTCAACACTGTTGTGGTTACTTTTCACGAGGGTAAACCGTCATGAAATCTAGGGGTGAGCATAAGATCCAGTCATCCAATACAACAAACTGAACCAATCCAATCCATTAAAAAAATTTTGGATATTCAAACACTGTTGGATTGGACTTATATGATAACTTATTCAATTGGATTGGACTGGAAATCTGAATTTGAATTTTGAAAATAAAATAAATCCAATCAATATACTTATATTTTATATAAAAATATTATATATTATACATTGTATAATATATTATCCAAATTTTTTTTTAATAGGCTGTTTTCTTTTTTGCTTTTATCTGCTTAACCCCTTTTTTTAGGCCTTTAAAAGAAACCACCACCTTATATTCTCTCAAAATTGAAAGGAATCAAAACCCATTAAAAAAAAAAAAACCCAACAAAAAACCCGATGTTTTATTAACTTAAAGTTTTACTTTATGTAGTACTTACTATGTTGGGTGATTTGGTGCATTGGTATATGATGAATGGACGACGGAGAAGTAAATTCATATTTACAAAATGCGATTAGTCTTTTTTAGTAAGTTTTAAGAAGTTTGTATATAACATAAGTATAATCCTATCATCTAATTCAATCCAATCCAATGAATTTTTGATTGGATTGGATTACATGATAAAAATAAATTGGATTGGGTTGATTGAATTGGTTGGATTCGAAATGATTTTTCACAAAAAAGCGGGTTTTGATCCAGGGCCCACCCCTAGTAAAAATAGAAATATATACATACTGAATAACCTTAATATATTCATATATGTATGTACAAATATATCATGTTAGCAACTATTATAATGACATTACTATGAATGTAAAAATTAGGGTAGTTTTTTGCAGTCTAGATGCAAGAAAAATAATTTAACCATATAGCGAAAATTCTCAATTATAAAGCATTCCTTTCACATTAATTAAGGCACATAGTCATGTTGCACGCAAGATATTTCACTTCATAGAAATCAATGTTAAGCATAAAATACAAATGTGTAAAATAACAAATACAACATAAACACACATGCACTAGTAATTCTAGGGCACACTAAAATAAGGCGTTACATTATAACACCTTACGTACGGATCTTAGATTGTCTTGAGATCTACATACGTTACAAAGCCGAAGGATATCAACAAAAACAGCAGAGACAAAACAAGTAAAATCAGTCCAAACCGAAAACTTTTGGGCAGGGACGAGATGAAATTCACCTCTGCATAACGTGATATGAGAATACAAACGAACAGTATCATTGACAACGTGGATAAGCCCATGGCAATTGCATTAGTTATTGCAAGAGCGGTCAATGCTGTGTTTAGGTGATTTGTTTCGTTTCCATGAGGGAGAGTAAAAGCTGCAGGGAAGACTACTGTCACAATAAGTGTTGCAACGATAAGACCATAACTGGCATTTTTCTTCATCCATTTTTCTGCTTCCTTTAACATGTCCTGGTGCTCCAAAGTAAACAGTTCCCTGGGAGTTTTTCCCGCAGTGTTTTTTTTGTACCTATATGATACAGGCAAAAACTCTTCCAATTCCTATCATTTCAATGACGTGGAATGTTGTTATGAGTTTGATGATTGTCAGTATAAAGTCTAAATATTAATTAAAATAACACATGTATTAAAAGAATATGCAATAACTAAAATTAATGCATCCAAGATTACCAATAAATCAATCAAGCGCTTATGGTGAAACACATTAGTCCATTAGCATAAATGAAGAAGAAGTTTGCATACATACACAAATATATATAGACTTGTTATGTGTATAAAAATACCAAATAATGACCTAAGATTGAAACTTTTTTCCATTGAACTAACAATATATTATATACACGTTTGTTCCGTGAAAGCCAAAAACGGTCAAAAGCTATGGAATAAAACGGTTGAGAATAGTTACCTTAAACATTGAGACTTCTTTTGCTAGTTGAAAAGCTTCACCTGCTATAGAAGCTAGTGTATCGTCAGTTGGCAATTTTGCTGCAAAGTGCAATATGTTTTCTTCAGTTCTTGGGTCTGTCCAAGATTTTAACACAGCTCTGACCAATCCTGTCTCATAAACTAGTTTAAAGATCTTCATATCGCGCTTCAAAATTGCAGTGTGAAATATTAATTTTCCTTCTGCATCCTTTTCCCAAATTAAATCAGGAAATAACCGAATGAGAATAGCTAAAAGATTATAATTCCCCGATGCTGCTGCTTCGAACAACACGTTATTTGGATTCCGAATAACATTTTGAAACACATGCTCTTGTCGTTTCGAAAGTTTATCTAGAAGGACATCTAGGAATTTAAAGGCTTGAGTTTGCACAGACGGTGCATTGCAAGAAGACGTAAAAAAGCAACCTGATAGTGAGAAATCAGTCATTAGTTTCTCATATATTTAGTGGTCAAACAGAATGATTGGAAAGGCATGCAATTTTAACGGTGTTAGATAACTTTGATCTATACTAACATCCGAGAAAAAGTTGCTTACTAATTCCTTGACGTTGGGAAGAGAATACTGATGGATTTCGCGCCAACACATGCAAAGCTGTTTCTGAATTGTTGTCATCACGTCTACAGTCCAATTTGAGACTAGAATATGAATTCAGCAATTCCAAGGCCAGATCTGCATTATATATGAAAAGAATAAGGGCAGCGTGAGTGAAAAATTAATAAATAAATAAAAGAACCAAAAAAAAAAAAAGAACGACCACACTTTAACATATATGGCTTTATAGGAGTACTCAATGGAGGATGGTTTTGTTGAAAAATAAGTTTCCTGCTTCTCTGTGGCAAGGTTTTAATGGGGTACGTACTATTCTCTTTTCCAAATGGATAGACTACAGACATCAAAAGGTTTTATTCAGCAAGGTCTGATTTAATTAGTTATTATTAATTATTTATGCTAGTTGTACTCACTTTTCATTTATAGGGGAAAAAAAAAGAAGAAGAAAAGAAAAGGTGATAATATTATAGAAGTGAGAACGAAATATCAATAATATAGAAATAGTACTTGTAAACCAAATTTTATGCTCTAGTGTATTAATAATCTGAAGCAAGAAAAATAAAATAAAACATCGTGATTAATAAATCAATTCGTAGATTCCTAAAAAAAACCTTCATTTAAGTTATTTAAAACGTTAAGATTGTTGTTCCTGATATATATTGAGGCATGCAAAAGGGAGAACATAGTTAGCGAGATATAATAGGTGAGTTCTACTTCTTTTTTTTTTTTTTAAACAAGAACTTACCGAATATCTCATTGTTGATACAGGTGAAAAAGAGAGAAATTTTTTCCTTATCCGTCAGACCAGGTTGCCTCGTTTCACATCGGGAGAATAGCTCCAAAGCTATGGCACCATGCCCAAACTTAGCAGCGATATAGGCTGGAGTCACTTGAACATCATTACCACCACCACGAATCAAGGGCAGGTCACCATTATTCGTAGCAGACAGTAGTTTCTTGACGATTTTGTATGATCCAGCTGCAGCTGCAGTGAAAAGGGCTGTATTTCCTCTTCTGTCTACTGCATCGAGAGATATATTATTACCAATCTTTTCGAGAAGCTTTTTGACAAAACCAACTTGATTTGCTCCAGCAGCAATGTGAAGAGCAGTTTCTCCTGTCGTACTGAGAACTGGTAATTGCAATAAGTGCTCTCTTATTTCTTGTTGTGATCTCGGGATCCTTTCAACAGTTTTCCAATCACCAGTTCTTGCCGCATGGTACAGTTTCCTCTTTCGTTTTAATGTTTCTGTTTCTAAATGTTCATGCAAAAAAAAGAAAAGGATTAAAAATAAAAATAAAAATAAAAGAAGAAGAAGAAGGAGAAGAAACAGTACACTCAATTCTATGAAACAACCCTGAAGCATTTGATTAACATACATGTAGGAGAAGCACGTGCGTCAAATATTTCAATGTGAATTCCTTTTTTTTTTTTTCTTTTTTTTTTTTGCTGGAATTCAATGTGAATACTTGATTTAATTTTATTTTTTTTTTTTCAATATATAATTACTGATAAATTTCAATTACGGCCCTCCATATAAATATTCATTTTCTTACTTTGTCCTTAAAACTTAAAATGTTACTCTATTTATACTCAAGCTTATTAACTATCTTAGTGTTGAACCCTCTAGGAGATAAACATTAAAAAATTTTAAAAAAGGATGGAATTAAGCACGTGAGAGTGAGTCTCACGTGATTGGTTGATGAATGGTAATTATTTGGTAAAATGAATGTTGGGTGTTTGATTGAGTGGGTGAATTAAATCATATACATATTACTCAGTTGATCCCAAAATATGCTCTGCATATCCAAATCAGTTGGATATCGTGAAATCAATTCAATTCCCGTGTCTAATCAATAACTCAACATTTATTTTATCAAATTACCACTAAAGGTGCTTCATTCCGTTACTTTTTTCATTGATTTCTGTTACAAATGAATTTAAGAGTGAAAAGTTTGATGAGTTCGGGTGTCAATAATATGATATTAAAATAAGACAGCATATTTTTGGAAGGTTAAAATAAAATGAAATTAACTCTAAAATTTGAAATTATATGGTAAATAGATTGTTTAGTATTTCAAGATATTAAAACTAACATCCATGATATGTGTGCGTTGTGGGAGGAGAGAGAGAGAGAGAGAGAGAGAGATTTTACATCATACCATCATCTGGAATCTCAATAATGTGATCATAATTTTGCGGAGGAGGTCCTGAATTAGCAGCCGCTCGGACTTGCGTCGGATTTTTGAGTGTGAAGACAACTTGCATCTTTTCTATGTTTATACCATTTACATGACTTATGGCGCGAGAGCTAAAAGCCTCGTTCTCTGCTCCTTGCCCTATATTATAATTCATATACCAAATATTATGCTTATGTGTGTAGAGAAATGGTGAATGAAAAAACGAAAAACGAAAATAAAAAATTTAATTAAAAAAAAAAAAAAAAAACCAGAGAGTGAGAGATAGAGAGAACAAGTTAGACCTCTTATAATATCATAAGCTGGTTGGTTCACTTGATGTATTGGGCCGGTAAATTTAATGATACAAACTGGTGGATTTGCCTCTTCGTCTTCGGTATTACCACTCACACTAGAGGGGACTTGTGCAGTTGCTGCTGATGATGCTGTCGAGCTAGACGCTTCTGCTTCCATTCGTTGTAAAGTTATTGTTTAAATATGCGCAAGAAAATCTATGTGTTTAGCATCACCACAATGCATCACATGGTTTTTTTTTTTTTTTTTTTTTTCACGACTAAAAAAGAGTCTGCATCAACGCTGATTGTGAAGGAAAAACTTCAACATTTTTCCATAGGGGGAACATCGGTCATCACTTTGATGATGATGATGATGATATGGGGAGAAAGAGTCAAATAGCATAAATTTAGGGGTGGATTATAAAATAAAAAGCATAATTTTTAAACTACAGAAAATTTATAGTATATTAGTAGGAATTAGAGAAAAGACACAGCAACCAAATTGCCCCTTTGTAAAACGGCTCCTTCTGTTCACCAAAAAATTCGCAGAGAAATTTCCATTCCCCAAAAATATTAGAAACTCTAGCAGAGCTTTTCAGCAAAAACTTGCAGAGCTTTGTGTCAAGGACTGGGCCTCCCTCGCTAATCCCCCGATTGACAAAGCTGTAGGAAATTTCCGTTTGGAGTTCATCTCTGCGATTTTCTTTCCCGTCTCTCTCTCTCTCTCTTTCTCTCTCTAGAGCCTTCTAGAGTTTCAGTTCTCGCTCTAGGGAAATTAAGTTACTGTGTACTTTACCGGGATTAACTAGTAAAAAACCGAAAGTGGGAAGTGATCTTAGAATTCAATTACGCCCCAATTAAAAATTTTCTATATCGTATTCGTTTAAGAAAAAAAGCGCTTTCATTAGGTCTTACAGAACAATAATTACTTTAATACGTTCATATAGTCAAAAAAGCAAAAAGGTCAACTGGTCAAGTTTAGTTATTTGATCGTTCATGGAGGCTGATTTTGAGCATTTATGGTTTTGATTACATGAGAAACTTTTAAGTTTTCTTTCTGATTTTCCATTATTTTTGAATTGTTCTTGCTTATTTTGACTATCATGGTTGCTTTTCTGTACTATTGTAAAAGTAAATTAAATATCGAAAATTCTAGATTTTCATGTCTTTTTGACTGTTGTGTTTATTTTGACTGAAAAACTATGTCAATACAGTTGCTTGGGAAAAGTAAATATGAGAAATACCTTTATTGTTATGAATGTAAAATTGAGAAATACTAGATTTTCAAGTTATTTTGACAACTATGGTTGCTTTTCTGTATTGTTGTGAATGTAGATATGGAAAATACTGAATTTTCAGGTTTTTGGATTGCCATGGTTGTACGGTGATTTGCAAAAAATAAATATGAAAAAATAACTATATTGTTGTGATTGTAAAGTTGAGAAATAATGGATTAATAATAGGTCATCTTGACTGTCATGATTGCTTTTCTCTTTTGTTGTGAATGTAAATATGATAAATACTGGATTTTCGGGTCCATTTGACTACCATGGTTGTTTTGACAGAAAATCTTTGATGTGTGTGCAGAGAGAGAAACAAAGAAAGAGGTTATAAATGGTGTACCATTAGCATTTGCTGGTCCTCGCATCATCTGTTGCATTTCTATCCCAATTTCCTGAATTATCGAGGAAGATGTTGAGCCAGAAGCTTCGTTCTCTGCTACTACTATATTTCAAACAGTACAGTATTAGTAAATAAAAAAATTAAAATTAAAATTAAAATTAAAATTAAAGAGAGAAAATAAAAGAAAACTATGTGACTCCTTCTGGTGACGGTAAACGCATAAATTTTCTTGCATATATTGCCAAGAGTGGTAATAGTAGTAATATTTATAACCAAGGGCAGTAGAAGCGTATAGATCGACAGCATAAACAACAGGTACGTATAAGTACCCCGTGTGAATGCTAATGTAGAAAATTAGGGGGAGTGTTATGCATTGAGTACCTACTTATAATTTTACTTACTCTAATATTAAAAAAAATGATAGGGAATATTAGTGATGTTAAATATCACACTAATAGATAAGTAGGCTACATTAGCGAGTCCCATATTATGGGACTCAACCTCTATAAATGAGTGATGTTAAATATCACTGATGTTCCCTAGTATTATTCTAACATTAAAGTTGATAATTTTAGTAGTATTAAATGGTAAAATTATCAACTTTAATATTATGGTGGGCATAATATAAGGAGGTGTCAAATTTATGACATTCCTGCATATAAACCATGGTAATATTGAAGAGGCAAATCCACCAATTAATGTTACAATTACTGGCACAATATAGAGAAATAAGAAAATAACATAAATTAGGGGTGGATTAGAAAATGAGTGATTATATTTGCAATCACAATATTGAAAAATACCCCGATCTAATAAGTAATATAGTAAATTTATCATTTCCTAAATACTTTCTATAAAATATCATATTTAATCCTTTCATACACTCACTTCCATTTTAGTTTTAATTCTATTTTAATTTGTCTTTTTACAAAAATAAATAAAAATAAATAACAAACACAAGTAAGAAAAATATATACATTTTCATTCTAAGAAAACATAAATCTCTAAAAAATAAAGGAGGAAACGATAAAATTTCTTTTGCAACAACACTTCCAACAAAATGACTTAAAATTTACTGAGTAAAAACAAAATAGTTATGCATATATATATATATATATATATATTGAAAATGACTTTAAGGCAAGAAGAAAAACTCAAGGACTCTAAATCAAAAATAAAGGATTGTAGTCCTCCATTAAAAAAAATGAATGCATAGAATCACAAAAATAAACCTAGCAAGAAAAAATTTTAAAAAAAATAAGACGAATCATATAAAAAACAACAAAAGAATCATTTTTGAATACTAAAAGTGAAGAAAAGAACACACAACACTAATGAATCAAAAATTAAAAATACATACTTCAATAGTTGTTGTATTTTTAAGAGACACGCTTTCTTTAATTTCTGTGTCTCTGAATCCGCCATTAAAATTTTTCATGTAGTTATAAAGATTTTTTAATAAAAAAAAAATTAATGAAGAACAATTTAGAGTTCATAAAATGAAATTAGCGTTAATTATAATTGTAGGGGATTTTTTTCCTATTTCTTTAAAAAAATATTTTTTCAATTTATAGTTAGTGTGGTATATGTTTTTTAATTTTTTATACAAAATAATATTTATATTTATAAGTATGTGAAGGTATGAGCATTTTTTAAGGGTTTTAAGGTAATTTTATTATAAGTGTATTGAGCATTTTTTTTTTTTTTTTGAACTTGAGGTAGAGGATTCGAACTCTGCACGTTTAGATATTGTCAGGTGTAGTATTGCCACTTAGCTATGCCTACAACCACAGTTATGAAATGAATTTCATAATGTGGCAATTGATAAATTTGATACATATTAAAAGTTCACTTAAAATTATTCAAAAAGTGTGAATAGTAAAAAAAAAAAATGACCAATTGATATAAGTATAGATAAGTTGTCAAACCACCAAACACATTATTTCAACAGTTTTAGCAGTTTGGTAATTAACAGTCTAAAAGTTTTCTTAGACAGGATTTTTGTACGTATAAAAATGCAATACTAAGGATTCGACATCAACCACCTAGACAGATGAAAATTAGACTGTCTAAATTTTTGACATATACAATTTAGATAGATTACCTTTTCCAGTATGGGAACTTAGTAGATAAGTCTTGATATCAAATAAGATTTTATCGAGTTACTTATTTAGTATGAGAACTCAGTTGATAGGTCTTCATGTCAGATAAGATTTTTACTGTGTTATTTTATTAGTACAAATACTTAGAGGCCAAGTTTAACAAATATATAAGATTTAGACTGCTTACCTTTTTCAGTCGAAAAAACTTAGTCGGCAAGTTTTCTAATAGATACGAATTATACACTGATCAACTTTTTAGCAGTAGGGACCTTGGGAATTGTGCTAGTGGAAGATAAAGGAAAATATTGTTATGTTAAGTTGGCAGTCCAAGAATTTATCTGTTAATACTAGAATTATCTCCAATTTTTTTTTTAGGAAAATATGAATTTGTGATCCAATGGTTGAAAATGGATAAGTATGAAGAGATCAATGACTAAGAAAAAGCCTTCCTTGACAAGTTTTCTTATTCTTGATTTGACCATAATTAGCCTTCTAAAATTTATCAAGACAACAATTAACAAATTAATCCCAAAGTCATTATCCAAGGTCTATAAATAGGCTTCTACCCCACTCCATTTCTCCAGACCTCAAGAACCAATTCTCTCTATCTCTAGAATTTCTCTCTCTAGAAGTTCTCTCTAGTTTAGTTTTAAATTTTCTTAAGTTCTCTTAAGAAATTTTCTCTTGCTTTCTTGCATTTTCCTTCCTATTTTCCCACCTCCCAAACACTTTTTAGCTTTCTAAAATTTAAAGAAATTCTTCAAGCCTCCTCCAAAGAAGTTCCCTCAAAGGAGTTCTAGTTTCATTCTCCGACAGAAAATCCAATCGTTGAGGTAGTTTTTCCGACCGAAAATCTTGTCATTATTCTTTTAGTTCATGATTTTCATTGGTTAGTATTTAAGTAACTATATTGTTCAATATACAATTAGTGATAGGACTATGTTGAGGTTATGTCAGTTTTATAATTGTGAAGAGTGCTATGGATATGTTAATGGCTATATTTAGGTTAGTGAGAAAAGTTTAGAAATTTATGTAAGTTAGAAAACCGTCGAGAAATTTAGATAAAAATTATCGAATGTAAGTATGTATGTATAATAAGTATTCATAGTTTCAAAATCGTGCTTTTGGATTAATAAAATTAACGATCTAGTAAAACAGTCACAAACCGTTTTCAAAATGACCGATTTTCGATATTTGAGAAAACAAAGATTTTATGGGCAAAATTAGATTTGTCGAGGAACATGAAAGTTTTAGATCTTTCAAAATGATTATTTTATGTGAAGAAAGTTTTGTCAAAATCGTTATGATTTGAAAGTTATGATTTTCCAAAGTTAGTATTTAAAAATGGAGAAAAATGACACAGTACAGCAACCATGGTTGGCCACAGCCACCACAACGCTGCCCACTGGCCGCTGCAGCACCTAACCTCGGCTAGCCAGGGGCCTACTTGGTGGCCAGCAGCGTTGCAACACTGGCCTACCACGGTTGTGGCACTGGTCAGTCCAGGCCGTTGGTGCTGTAGCGCCGGTGAGCCGTGACCACAGTGTCGACCAGCAAAAAAAAAAAACAAAAAAAAAAAGTTTTTCATTTTTAAAATTAAAATGAGGTGATTTTTTTTTTTTTTTAAAAGAGTGTACATTTTTTTAAAATGTGGGTCTTCAAATTTGTAGAGTGTTAAAATGGTGATTTTAGCTTAGTTTTGAAGAGACATGGAATTTCAAAATTATGGAATGTCAAAATAGTAATTTTGATACAAGTTAGAAAAACAGAGAGATTTTCTAATCCGATTTTTAAGCTAGAAATGAAATATTTTACACGTTTTAGAAACTAATGGATTTTCAAAATTATAGAGTACCAAAATTATAATTTTGATACAAAATTAAATGAGATTAAATTATTTTATTTAAATTCTAGTAAGTGAAATGGAATTATTTTTTAGATTCAAAATACACCATAATCTTAAAATCATACTTACTAAGAAATTACTATAAGAATTCCTTTAGCAAAAAGGAATTAAATTCAAGGAGTATAAAGTTAATACTCGTCTCGAACCTGTTTTTCAGGTAGTAAGATTTAGACCGCAGAGTAGTTTAAAGTATGAAAAAGTTATGCACATGATAAGTACAAACCTTGCATACAATATGAAAATAATAATTGTTTTCATAGTATATAGAATAGGCGCATGTCATGTTAGGTATGACGTGAATTAAATGAATATGACATGCTATAATTATAAGTATGCTATGTTTATATGCTCGAGTGTATGTCATGTTAACAGTATGTCATGCTATCTTATATTGTGCCACAATATAGATATGCCACACTTTCATAGTATGTCATGATTTTAGTTTATGTCATGTCATTGCATTATGACCAATAAGTTCGGAATTAAAGAATGTAAGTCTTAGACTTAATCTTTGAATAAGACTTTAAGTTAGAATATGATATTAGGCACACTAAAATTCAATTAAGTTAACACTAAGATCAATTCAAGACAAGTTAGGGTGTCGTACTAACCTTCCACGTGAGAAAAATCATGTCATGTTATATTAACTTTGATTTAAAGTTCCAAATTTATTCCAAGAATTGTTAGGAACCTTACAAATCCTAACTTTCTGTGGAATGCGTACACCTAGTATGTTCACGTAGTGGCCCACAAATAAGAAAGATAATATGTTTATAATAGAAAATAAATGTAACGCCCGCTATAATTAATTTTTTTTAATTAAGTTAAACGGGATTAATTAGTGTGCTTAATTGTTTTATAAATTATCAACCAGCATTTAAAACTCTACAATTTCAAATTTTGAAAATAGTTTTTGAAAATTTCATTTTTGCACCTCAACTTTTGCATAATTGCATTTTGACTCTTATTTGTAAAACTGCTCCTGTTCCTTTTCTCACCGCCTCGCTACCGCCCAAAAAGCCTTGAATTGCTAAACCATCTTTCTCAATGCATCTGACGTTTCCTACATACATTCATATATATATATATATATATATATGAATAATAACAATAAGATTTAGTTCAAAGAAAAAAAAAAGGAGGGGGGGGGGGGGGGGGGGGGGGTAGAAAATGTAAGTTTCTGATGAAACTCTACCTCCAACACCCCAGACCTCCATTCTCTCCCTCTCCCTGTTTTTCTCTTTCTATTTTTGATCTCACCACAGAGATACCCAGAAAGAAGCAAATACAACCTTCACCAATATCTCTCCCTCTCACTCTCGGTCTCCCCTCCACTCTCTTGCTCACTTCCTCCATTACATCTAAGGTTGGTTAAATTTTTTTATTGAAACTCTTAAATATCTGAGTTTGAAGTTTGATATTCAAATGCATATGTTTTGGAGCTGTTGAGAAAATAAATTTGGGTTTTGAATGTGTGAAATTTCATAAATTCAAGTTAAAACAATGATCAAAGTGTTTTATTTTGCTTTACAAACTTTTTCTGTGCGATTTGGTGCGATTTGGTGAAATTTGGCTTTGTAAATCATGATTTTTCACTTCCAGTTCGAGAAGATGCGAACCCAGATTTTTTGGGTTCTGTGGCGTACGGTCAACCATACCATTATAATGGTCAATCGAACAACTGTAGCAGAAACCCTTTCCGGACTCTGTTTTTGACTCGCCGAGTTTCCGATTTTAATTTTAATGCTTTTTAAACATGATTTTCACACCATTCTATTTTAATGATAGATTTATCTCGCATGCAAGGTTTGGAATACGATTTATGAAATTTGCACTTAAAGAGTTTTCATTAAACTACTTAAAAACTGGGTTAAGCAGACTAATTAGGCTAGATATTTAGTTTATTTAAGATTTGTGTTGTGACAGATAATTAAGTTTATCTATATTGTTGAAATTAAGGATTTGGTGACTAGAGCAAGGAACTTCGGTTTGTATGAAGTAAAGCTATCTATAGATTTTATTGTCAAAGAGGTAGGATACGTTCCCCTCCCCTGTTTTTCCTATAAATAATTGCAGGATATGTCAACCCTTTTTTGTGAAAATGTTTGATTCATTATTCTATTAATTTCTCGTTTTAAAATCATTTTTGAAACTAAAATGGTTTTATGAAAAGTGATTTAAATGAATGTACATTTATATACGAATTAAATGTTTTGGGTCAAAAGATATATATGTAGATCCATTATTTAAGAGACTCTAAGTGAGGTTCTTTAAGGCTTATGGCATGTGTCTTCCAAGTGTGATAAAAAAAAAATTAAACTTTTTATGGGTAAATACTAGCAGATGTTTACATACATTAGGGTCATGTTAGGTATCGAGATGTTACCTTTAACCGATCAGTCCACTTCAGTGGTGTTCTATTGTGGTAGTGTTTATTTCGGCTATGGATCAATGAGTATATCTATGTTTAGTGAATTTCTTTTCTGCACTTATTTATTTATTCAGTTATATATTTGGCCTCATTGATTTCATTATAACCCCTGCTAAACCTTCTTTTTAGGTTTAATTATTTAAAATGAGTCACTGTATCCTACTGAGCTCGTAGCTCACATTTTATTATTTTAACCCCCGTCCCGGAGGTGCTAAGAGTAGTGCCGAATAGACGGGTGTGACATCAATGCCTCTGCGATTTAATGGTGATTTATTTGTATATCCATTTCAATTATTGATTTTTCTTAGGCATGTATAATAAAACTCTCTCTAGACTTAGTTTGAATGTATGTACTTTATTTCCTGTTTTTGTTTTTCTTTGTATGATGAGACTGGAGGTTAGATTTTTAAAACCCATTTTTATACGAAAAACTTAATATTTTGAAATACCCACTGTTTTGATTAATAAATTGCTTGATAGTTTTCAATAAGCTAAAGAATAGACTTAGGGTCAAATTACAACCCGGCTCAATACTCTGATGCGTTTTACTAAAAGTAGTAAGAATTGGAATTTATTTTTAAAATGTGAGCGAATTTCGGAATATTATGCAGTTTTATCTAATTAATTCCTTTAATCATGAATTTTATTTTAATTAAACCCCTCCACATCGCCATACCTGGTTTCGTGTCATGACAATAAGAAATCCATAATTGAATCTAATTGCACCGCAACTTAATTCGATAACTGGATCATGCATCCATGCATGCCATTCATTTTTTTTTTTCTTTTCTTATCTTTTTTCCTTCTTTTTCTTAGCAATGCGAGATCTATGTTTGTACTTATTGAGCAAAAGCTCATTAGTTATATTAATACTATGGGTAAGCAACCTGCAGCTTAGTGCACGGTGGGCAATATGCGGATGACGATGATGAGCAAGCAAAAAGGATATGGATACCACTACACATTTAATTCCACAAAATTGTTTTAAAAATTATTATCATAATGTTTTGAGATTTAATAGTTAAATATACTTAAATTATAAAGTTTACAACATGTAAGGTCAGATGAAAAATTATTTATGTGACAAAAGTTTTATGATAAGCTATAAAAATAAAAATAAAAAAGTTATATTGAGATTTTCGATACCCAAGCCTAAGTATTTATAGTAAGTTCAAGTAAATATTTAGTTTAAACAGCAATGTAACGGCTTACGTAGGTGGGTAGTTACATTCTTTCTCTCTCTAGAGCTTTTTGGAGTTTCAGTTCTAGCTCTTAACATAGCTAAGCATGGGAAATCAAGTTATGGTGAGTTCTTTGATCATTCATATGAAGGTTGATTTTGAGCATTTATGGTTTTAATTCCCTGAGAAACTTTGAATCATTCTTTCTGATTTTCCATTATTGTTGAATTGTTCTTACTTATTTTGACCGTCATGGTTGCTTTTCTGTACTGTTGTAAAAGCAAATTAAATATCGAAAATACTAGATTTTCAGGTCTTTTGTCTGTTCTGTTTATTTTAACTGAAAATCTATGTAAATACAGTTTCTTGTGAAAAGTAAATATGAGAAATACCTTTATTATTGTGAATGTAAATATGAGAAATACTAGATTTTCAAGTTACTCCGACAACTATGAGTGATTTTCTGTATTGTAGTGAATGTAAATATGGAAAATATTGAATTTTCAGGTTTTTATTTTTTACAGCCATGGTTGAACGGTTATTTGTGAAAAGTAAATAAGAAAAAATACCTATACTGTTATGATTGTAAATATGAGAAATACTAGATTTTTAGGTCATTTTGATTGTTATGGTTGCTTTTCTTTATTGTTGTGAACGTAAATATGGAAAATACTAGATTTTTAGGTCCTTTTGACTGCCATGGTTGTGTTTTGACAAAAACTCTAAGTATATACGAGTATTTAGGAAATGTAAATATATAAAATACTTGTATTGTTGTGTAAATATGGTTATTTTTGAAAAGTAAATATGGGAAATACTTTTATTTTTGTGACGTAAATATGAAAAATACTTGATTTTCAAGTTATTTGACCGCTATGTTTTTTTTTTTCCTGTATTGTTGTGTATTATAGGAAAATACTAGATTTCAGATCTTTTTTTATTGTTATGGATTTTCCCCTCGAAAACGATATGAAAGAACCGAGAAGGAATGCAGAGCAATATGAAAAATCTGATCGAAAATGAGGAAGAAGAACTGACCAAGTTTCTTCAAGCGGGAAAAAAATAATAATAAACGTTTCATTGAAATAGAAAACCAGCTAAGAAAAGACGACAAAAAGAGGGGGGGGGGGGGGGGGGGGGGTTGGGGGTTTTAATAAAAAAATGCATAATAAATTTCAAACAGAATTTAAAAAAAAAAAAAAAAAAAGAAAGTGCTATAATTTAACAGCATTAAAATCTGTTATAAACTTCGTTAACACTAATGAAAAATGTTATTCCTTATAATTTCCCAAAACGGGCATAAGGCAACTTAAGGGTCTGGGCCGACACGGCTCATCGACAAGGAGCAAAGAACGAGGCTTTTAGCTCAACATCTCGTGCACTAAGTCATGTAAACGGGAAAATTGGTCATTTCATTTTATTTTATTTTATTTATTTTATTTTTTTTTTCTGAAATCGATTCACATTGTGCTATACTGTAATAAGTAAACAAGTAAAATAAATATTCTTAGAGCACTAGTAGATAAACAAATTCCAGCGCATGACGAAGTTTATGTCACAATATGATAACCTATAGGGTGGTGCTGAGTAAAATACAGCCCTTATGGATGAACGCCTACGGGTAAATGTGCACGTTCATAGGCCGATTCATAAGATCACATAGATGCATATCTTTTTTTGAATTATTTTTTTATATTTTGCTTATAGTTGTTTTTCCATTTCATTTTAGCTAAATGTTTTTAATAAGGACTGTTCGCAGTTGTTATCAAAGTTGAAGTTTCTACTTTTGCCTTTGAGATCAACTATCTGTCAAGTAGATTATAATTCTTCAGAGGATATCAACGTAGTTAGGATGTCCTAATTTATATTGATTTTAGTTTCTTATTCTTACTACTTATTGGGGAAAAAAGAGAGAGAGAAACACGAAGCAAAACTTGTGATATGGAAGGTACTAAGAAATTTTGTTAAATAAAGATATATAACTAAAAAACAAATTAGATATTATCCATGAAGGACGTCAAACCGGAAGAAAAATGTCAGAAAAAGTAAGTATATATAGAAACAAATCCCAAAATAAAAAACCAATAGGTTGGAGGATTAATTTGCAATCTTTGCGTGTAGTTTAATTAGAGTTGCTACTTAGAGTATTGAATTCACTATGCAGGTCATGTACCACGTCCTAGAATTAAGCATCTATCTAGGACAGAGTCGAAGTTAATTAGTACTGCGCAACTAAGCTATAGTTAACGAATTTCATGTTTGTGCTATGAAAGCTTAAAATGGAATTCCTATGTGGATAATAATAGAAACTAACAGATATTAAAGAAAGGGGTTATAAATGGTGTACCATTAGCATTTGCTGGTCCTTGCATCATCTGTTGCATTTCTGTATCATTTACATTAATTATCTCGGAAGATGTTGGGCCGGAAGCTTCGTTCTCTGCTCCTACTATATATAATCAAACAGTACAGTATTAGTAATTGATAGCCTCGGACATCTTTTATATTGCAAGAAAAAAATAATAATAACAATAATAAATAAGATCTCCCTGGTCAAAAATTATATGCTAGCTATCTATTACAATCATAACACGTTGAAAAATAATCGTGTGTGTACAGGGCAAACAGGTGGATTTGATATATACTTGTATATGAATATATTTGTATACATGTATATATGTACATAAGTATACCATTCTCTCCACGGCCTTGTGAGACTGGTGATGGCGTCGTCAACCTGGGATCTCCGCGGTCCATTTGTTCTGCAATTTTTAACTTTTATGATTTATCATTCTCGAAGATACGTGCAATAAGAAAATATATTCATGCTTTTACTCAACATAGTGTAAGACTCAAACTAGTTTTTCTGTACGTACTACTGGATATAAAGCCCTGCGTCAATGACTATTTTGAACGAGTTCGTCAACCAAAAAGGAAACCAGGAAAAAAAAAATTTATTTGACATCTTTATTTCCAGGTAATATTTGTTTATATTCTATATATCAGATTGGATGATGAAGACATTGAAAAAATGCCTATTATCAAAATTTACAACCTCGGCGGTACAAGTAAAATCATCAGTGGCTACAGTAATAATAAAACGAAAATGAATTATGAAAAATAAATAATTAAATAAATAAAGATGTAAGTAACTTACTAGCTTCGTTACTTGCTAGCTAACTAGACTTGTTGCTTAGAAGATCAAAGCAATCTATTTGAACAGAAAGAAAGGTACACATTCTCTCGAACTTGGCACAGTAATTTATAGTGTTACTTGGTACACCTTTTGGCGCCAGTGGTCTTGTCACGCCGAGAGGAGCTTTCCGAAGAATTATAAGAAACGTGCACATGCACACCACTGGCTCTTCGTGGAAACCATACAAAGTAGGTCTATTAAGTTATTTAAAAAAAAAAAAAAAAAAAAAAAGGCTTTAAAGTTCTCTATTAATTCACACCACTATATAGTTCTTGATCTTTTTTATTTATTTTTTATTTTTTAAATGAAACAGACATCATGATGCATCAAAGAATCATAAAGTTTTTACTACATTTTGGCATAACGTAATATTGTGAATGTATTTTTACTCCATAATCGTAGAAAAAATGTTGGTATGCTAGGAGAGCAAATGTTTTCCAAGACGTTGTTCCCAGATTTTCACTATTACAGATCTTCTCGTGCCAAACCTAAACTCTAAGAGCATGTTTACTTAGCATGAAATGAAATGGAAAAGTGAATAGTTGTTAATTTATTTCTCAAGTAAGTAATCATGCGTTTACTTATAAATAGACAATGAGACTTTAAGGAGTCCCACACAATATAAAAAATGAAGAAAAGGAATGGCAATCTTTGCATATCCTTAGTATTGATTTCTTGTTAGAGGGAGAAAAAAAAACACCAAATTTACTGATATATTCTTAATAACTTCTTGTATACCAATCATTGTTTGATTGAGTAAAAGGATATATTTGTAATTTAATTGATAAAAGTAATATTACTAAATTTAGAAAACATTAGAAAGGGATTAAGATTGTTTCCCATTACACCATCCAATAGGCAAGTAAACATTAGAAAGGAAATCAATTATCATTCTTCGTTTCCTTTACTTTCCTTTCCAATCTTATTACCTTTTTGATGCGCCGTAGAAAGAGTTGGCCTTTATAGCGTGTTGGGACCACCTCAAGGAAAAATAAGGCAATTTCCATGTTTTCATAGGGTCTATTGACATTGTCGGATTTGGACAAAAAATAATATTTTTTGGGTGGAAATAGGTGGAAACGAATCAACTAGCAAACTCCTCACTTTGCCACGAAGTACGTCGCTTTTCAATCAAATTCCACCATTTAGGCCTTCAAAGGCCCTTTTTTTCCCATTTTTGTAATAAGTTGACCTAGGAATTTCATATTCTAATTTCAATTGACCTAGAAAATATATTCCTTTTTTTTTTTTTTTTTTTTTGAGTCTGATAGTTTTCATTTCCTCTTTTAGTTCGGTACTTTCTATTTGTTGAAAAAATTTTGTATCTTACTATTTTTTTTTTTTAATTAGGTTTGCTCATTTTTGTTTAGTATTTTGTCTGTATTTTGTCCTATAAATAAGGATGCCATTTTGTAACGAAAACCAGCAGCTGATTAATGAAATTTTGTATTCACTCTTTTCTTTTCAATTTCGGTATTGAATGTGAATCAACAAATTTTGATGCTAATTTCTGGTATTTGTGCAATCAACAGATTTTGAAATGGTTTTCCTGACTTTCTGTGTGAATTAACGGGTTTACTGATATATCCCATTTACTTTACTGTTTTTTTTCTTCTAACATATGCTTCCACTACATTACATTTCTCATTATATTCTTTTATGATTTGGTAAAGACGGCCTAATTTTATTTGTCTTCAACCCAAAAGTGAAAGATGGTAATTCTACTTATATGCTTCGTACTTTTAATGTTCTTGGTAATTTTAATTCAAAATTATTACCAAGATTTTGATAGATAGACTAGGAGAAATAGATAAAAAGATTGTCTCGCCAAGTCACTTTGAATTTATCCTGGGATGACAAATCTCATATTACATCACTTTGGCTTCGTAAGGGATCAACACCAAAGATAAGAAGAGTATTTGTGGTAAAATGGCATTAAAAGTTGATATTTGAAAAGCTTTCAGACACCATGCCGTGGACTTTAACGGTTCTTCATCAGTTCAGATTCAATAATAAATTTGTGAATTGGATTTCAGCAATATTAAAGTAAGCTAATTTCTCGTTTCTCTTCAACGAATGTCCGGATGGTTTCTTTCAATGAAGCAGAGGTTTTCTCTTTTGTTTTGTCTTTCGGGAGACTTTTGAAGCAGGCTTATTCATAAGTATGTTTGTGAGGGAAAGACTTTATATGGTAAAAGAAAAAAATTAAAATATATTGCACTACGTTAATATGAAAATCCATTATAAATAACGAACATGACCATTACGCAAAACTATGTCTCCATCTTGTTGGATATCATCTGGATTATTGGTGATCAATCAAAGCTTGATTTCTGGCGAGATAACGCAGATTTTTCGTTTTTGTTTTTGTTTTTGTTTTTTTTTTTTTTTTTTGAGAAATATTCGCCGGTATTGCTTTTGATATTGATGGAGTGTATGTTTTCCCTAACAGGCAGGATGAGATGGTTTGGAAATTTTCTCCAAACAATGCTGCTTCGGTGAAAGAAATTTACAATACCATCCGACCAAAAACGGCAAGAGGTGGATTGAGGCAAAAATATATGAAGTGGAAGTGTACCTCCCGGGAGATAACTGATCTTATGTGGTCTCTTTCACATAAGAGTTTCTACTGATGATAATTGTTAATAGATGGCCCAGATAAAAATTTAAAATTGCAGCACCCATATCAAGAAAAGCATATTCTAACAATGGCATCCATTTACGATTGATTGAGGGAATATCACGTCAGTCAAGATACTGTAGAATCAACAAATGTTTTTTTTTTTTTTTTTGGATAAAATAATCAACAAATGTTCAAATATTCAAAATATTGTCATTACTTTTTTTGAGCTCGTGATTTTTGTTAGGGATTCATACCCATGCACCTTGTTAGGTGATTTAATTTGCACCAATTATGATTTCTTTTGCACTTATTTATTTATTTTTCTTTCTAATCACTCCACTTTTCTTATTTATTACACCCATTGAAATATAATCGTAAATTTTTCTTAGTCTATATAGTTTCAACTAAGCTCTAAGGATAATAATAGATTAAAAAATGAAACTAAACTTTTTATTAATTAAGCATTAATATATATAATCAACGAGCTAAATATGTACGTAAAGTACTTATCCAAAAAAAAAAAAAAAAATTTGCACGTACAGCGGTGTTTCTAACTTGTACAGTTTTATAAATGAGAGTTCCTCTTCCAATAATGTTCAAAATTTTCGTCTACGTGCATACTTTGTCATAATAGTTTGTATTATATTGAGTCCATTTATATAGTGCTGCTTACCGGTGAGTTTTTATTTTTTGCTCATTCACTGGTGAGTTTTTATTGTTCTCAATCTATGAATGTAGACACCTTGTCGTACTACTTTAAATTTTGTATTTTATTTTTTCTTTTGTTTCATTCCGTGAGTTTTAATATTTTGATGGTTGGATTATTTTCATCTCTACCATCTGTATTTTAGATTCACTCTTAATATACTTTTTAAAGCTCTCACTTTATCCATTGAAGTTTAAATTTAACCCCACTACTATATCCCTTCTATCATATTTTTAGTTAAAAGCAAACAGAAAAATTGGAGATTAGTTTTACGAAGCATATTTTGTTAGGATTTTTTATAAAAACAAGTTGAAAAAGAACACATTATTACATTAATTCACTTTTTTCTGTCTGTTTTTAATTCAAATGCTTATAAAATTGGTAAATTGAGGCTAAATTTAAAACTTATCAAGTAAAGTGAGAGTTTTTTAAGTTTAGAAAATAAAGTGAGTGACCTTGAAGTATGGAGTAATAGATGAGAAAAATCTTTGAATGATTTCTTACCAGGGTCTTTTACCAATTATTATATGTAAAGGATAAATAATAATTAATTGTTCTTATCCAGACCTCTGACACCCTCCAATTTGAACTTTATTCCTTTGTTATCTCAATAGCTATATATATTTAGCTAGGAGATGCTTAAACATCATAGGGAGTAGGATTTGTGAACATATCCTAATATTTCTTTTCTTAAAGAAGGAATCTAATGTATTTTATAGTACATTCCTATACAGCACGAAAGTTGCATTATCTCTGCTTCCAGGAAATTCACCTAGTTTGTCCATCAAGCTTTGATAATCCAAGCGTGCTGTGCCCGGATATTATTTTAGGTAACTTTTTGTTAATCTAGTTGTAAAATTCTCTCTTTTGAACAGATTTCCATGAAAAAGTATACTTCATATGCACATACTTCACTGAATGATGAATAAGCCAAAAAAAAAAAAAAAAAAAATTTAATAAGGATAATTAAAATAAAGTTGTACAAAACTAATGCAGAAGAAATTTAAAAATTGAAAAGAAAAGTAGTTCAAAAGTAATACGTTTAGATTCCATTTAAATGCATCTAGAACATGACTATTTTATTATCCATTTAAAGACTTTTTTTGAATATATAGGATTCGTTTAGTGAATGAGTTTGAGTTAAAAATTTTAAGTTTGAATTGAAAATTTTTGTTGAATTTTTAGAAAAAACAAAAATTTTTTTAGAAAAAGATAAAAACTTTCTCAGAAAAAAATAAAAATATACATTTTAATTTGAGATGAGATTGATTATCAAACGGACCATAGGTTTTTTTTTTTCCTAACAATTCCACAAGGGGTTTTTTTTTTTTTTTTTGGGGGTGGGGAGGTGGGGAACGTTCCACTTGCCAGCTAGATGAGAAAAGTATGGTGGTGCGCAACCTGTTGTGGTCCATCACTCCGTCCCATGTAAGGGAAATGTGTTATTCACGGAAATCAAGGGGATAATTATTAGAGATAATGAGGACAGTTGAGTCTTTTTGCTCACATAGAACAATGCTCTTCTTCTGTGTTAAAAAAGTGGTAGCAATCTAACAATAGATAAGGCAAATTTCCCCACTTACACCGTCCCATCCCGTGATAGATTTAGGATATAAATTCAATGTGGGCATAAATAACACCTAAATTAACCAAATAAAATCATATAAAATCAACAGAAAAAAAAAATTCAAATATCTTTTAATGATAATATCTTATTGAGTATTTCAAAACGATATTATGCAAGTAAAAAAATAAAATTAAATAACTATAAAAAAACATTGAACCTTATCTCCTAAAATAAAATTCTTAAAAAAGTTCATAAATTTCTAAACATTTTACACAAATGCGTAAGTGTTTATATCTTAAGGTATTAATTGTGGTTATCTTAAAAATAAAAATAAAATAAAATAAATAAAAAAAAAACAATGACGGTGGGTTGGTCTCTGAAAAGCAGAGATAAAATAGAAAATAAAAATAAAATAAAATGAGAAGAAAGAGAAACAAATGAAAGAATGGAAGTGGAAAAAAGAGAGTACAGAGATAGGGGGAGAGACAGATTTGCTACAAGGAAACTAATAAAAAATGTTCCGTTTAAAAAGAGTGAGTGAGAGAGAGAGAGAGAGAGAGAGAAGTAGTCCAATTGGGATCAAGTAAAAATAAGTTTAATAAAACCCAGCTAGCTTATAAAAGGTCTAAAGACAACACGCCCACCAATCAGTGGGGACACAGACTGAAAGCAAACAAATGTATATGGGGTTTTACGTTTCTTCAATTGGGGGCCCCAACGTGGGTCCGTGGCTGCACCCTGCCAGTTAGTGGATTACGGATTTCAGTACCTCAACCCAACCTGACCTGACCCGACGTCGTTGTTTTTTTGGTTTTTTCGTTCTTCCCCTCCTTTCTTGCAGGTGGAGGAAACACAAGGGCATGCGACGATTTCACGGGACCCGAAGCAGGAGATCCTTTTTTCCCCCAGATCAAAACATTCCTCTAAGTGGTTGACACGTTGACTACTACACGCATGGTGAGGAGCGTGAGAAACACTCACATGATCTGACTGCTAACGTAGCCCATCCAACAACTGATCAAGACACGCATAGGCTCGCGCCTAGAGAGTGCGGGGCTCAAAGTAATCTTGTATTTTTCTTTTGACCCCATTTGAACTCACAACTATCATTTTTTCCCCTTTTCACATAATATATCTATACAATTGTGGAAAAATATTTTTTTATAGAGGAAAAATTAAATATAAGTATATAAAAAACATAGCTAATTAAATTCATAAAAATACTAAAATAACTCTAATTTATAGAGTTATCACTCATCAAGAATAGTTATATCATTTAAGTGTAAACCCCTGTAACGGGACGCCATAGTTTACTATTACTTGGCATAACTTTTAAGCTAACAATGACGGAATTATAATAATGAATAGATATCTATATCAATGATAATGCATATGGTTGAAATAAATATATATATCTTTTTAAAACAAATACTAAAACTTGACTCGTACTTAAAGGTTTAATTGAATTACTAAACTTTATAGAAAATCATAATGGTCGACGCATAATCGAGGTAAATGAACTTAGATCATCCTAAAGACAACCGAAACACAAATAAATCAAGCATCGGAAATAAATGAGGCATAATAAGTTAGCTTGACCTTATAAAGTCAAAAAAATGAACATTAATTCATTCGTAATAAAAATCGTTCCGATAACTAATAACTCTAAATAATAGAGTTATTTTATCACTTTTACACATATAAATTGCCTATCTTCTTGTTCATTTTAATTTATTTTAAGTTTATTTAGTTTAATTTTGCTTAATTTTAATTTAAATTAGTTTTATTTTATTTTATATAATTTGATTTAGATTTAATAAATTATTCTAATATTAATTTTACTATATTGTCATTAATTTACCCCTCTAAAAAGTTAAATGTCTCATTTCTATAGATTAATTAGGTGAAAATGTTAAAAATACGATTCATAGACACTAATTGGGAACAAAATTGGTCCCTAAATGGTCTAAAAATGATTCAGATTTTAAATCCACAACGAAGTTAGACCACACCCATGAACATAAGAGAAGACCCACACCAACTCTCGCGGTCAACCGTCGGATCAGCAGCTAGAAGGCCCATAATACGCACGTGAAATACAACTCCGACAGCAGCGCATCATGTTCAGCAGCATGTCAGCGCACTTACCAGAGCTTCCGGTTCACCCTGTCCCTCATCCAGTTCAATCATGCCGTGTGTCCAGTGGGCTCCAGCCTTCCCCAGCCCTCTGATAGCAACGTGCCACCTGTTGTGCTTGCACGGGAAAGCCTAAAACTCAGGGTGGCAATTCGTGTCACTTGTCGGGTTCGTGTCGTGTTAGAGCCGTGTTGATTTTTTTCCTCCCCAACCCGAACACGACCCGTGACACGAAAATGACTTCAAACCGCGACACGAACCTGTAATGGGTTGACACAACACGAACCGAACTTGACCCGCGACACGAACTGAACCCGTGACACGAACTGAACCCGCGACACGAATTTGATATGAATTGAACCCGCAACTCAAATTGGACCCAAATTGAAAGGTAAAGTAAAAAGGATTTAGGATTTTATTTAAAAGCATATCAAACTTTTTCGTGTTGGACTCGGGTTCTATTCAGGTCACCCGAAATTGATCCGAAATTGACACGAAATTTGACCAGAAATTGACACGGGAAAAAACAGGTCGTGTTTGGGTTCTACGGGTTCAACCCGAACACAACCCATTTTTTCCCGTGTCAATTTCGGGTCCCCCGAATTTGACCCGCCCCCTATATTTCCCAATCCAAACCCGCGAAATCCGTATTGTTTTCGAATCATGTCGTCGTGTCGCGACCCGTATTGACAACCCTACCTAAAACATGCTGTATTAGAGCTAGTAGAAAAGAAAATAAGAAGAAAAAAAAGAGAGAGAGGAGGCTGAGCTGAGAGCAAAGGTAAAACCAAGGAAAATGAAGAGAAAATGAAGAAGAAAAATAGAAAAAACAAAAACAAAAACAAAAACAAAATGTAGTATAGGATTTTTAGCTATATTTTCAGTTTTATGTTTTATTTTTAATAAAATTTTAAGGGAGATGGCAACTGTTGGAAAAATGGCTTGTAAAAACCATTTTAATGGTCATTTTGAGGCTTGAATTTGAGCGGGACCTACTTCGTGTTAGTTCATGGTGAATTCGTGTTCTTCTCCGTCAGAAGACCGAAATTGAATTTTACTACGCTCAAAATGATGAAATGGTGAATGAAAAATTGACTCATAAAATTGCACCAATGAAGTTGGAAAAATTAGAGAAAGGAAGTAAGGAAACTCTTGTCCCACATGAGAAAGATGTCGCACTGAATTACCCACTCCGTGCAGGCTTCATTTTGCTACATAGTTTTAAATTGGGTTTTAAATTTTTTTTTCCCAATTTAAATTCGTAATTGACTGCAATTACTCCATGGAGGTTATTGTTGTCAACCTTTAAGCCTCGGAAAATGTTTTCTAATTAATAGGAATAATACCATGATTTATTCCAAAAGCATGAAAACGTTTGTGACAACTGGTAACAGCGAAATCGTTTGGCTTCTAGAAAGTTAAAGCCATTAAAGCCATTGTAAAATGGCTGAAACGTTTGGTTGGTTTTGGCTAGTTACGCCATTGTAAATGGCTGACCGGTTGATTCCTCATATGAATGCCTATAAATTGGCATCCATTCTTAGTCGAAGAAGAACACATGAAAAATACAAAACTTTTCTTTTCTTTTCTTAGTGATTTGTGTCTAGGTGTCTTTAGTGATAGAGTTCGGACATTTTTCAAGTTCACCGGAAGCTATAACGTGGTGCACTGTTACTGCTTGTAAATTGTTGTATCCTGGGAAGCAGACGCCGATTGATCCTCGAGCATCGATGGTGAGGAGGCGAATCTGTTTTAAGGAAACCCTATGACACACAGGCCTCGGTGTTCATCGACAATTTCTGTTATCTTGTATTATTATGTATTTTTGTTGCTAATAAATTTCGTGTTTGTTAATTCTGACATTTGTTCGTTGTCCTATTTTTCATATTTTGATTTGTCTGATATAAAACTCTCTGCAGTAGTTTCAGAAGTAAATTTGGTCGGGTCCAACCCGAAGGAATGGTGGATTAATACCCGTGCAACACGGCACGTTTGCTCTGACAAAGCATTGTTCACTTTTTTTGAACCAATTGAGAATGGGGAGAAGTTGTTCATGGGAAACTCTTCTACATCAGAGATTGAAGGTCAAGGCATGGTTGTCTTGAAGATGACTTCTAGGAAAGAGCTGACTCTGAAAAATGTGTTATATGTACCAGAAATCTGTAAGAACCTCGTGTCTGGATCTCTGTTTAACAAGCACGGTTTTCGCATGGTATTTGAGTCAGATAAAGTTGTCTTGTCTAAAGAATGGAATGTATGTTGGAAAGGGCTATGTAACTGATGGGCTTTTTAAGCTCAATGTGATGACTGTAAAGCCAAAGAATATTAATAAAGTTAATAATTCTTCTACTTATTTGCTCGAGTCTTCCAGGTTGTGGCATGGTAGACTAGGACACGTTAATTATGATATTTTGCGTAGATTAATTAACTTAGATCACATACCCGCTTTCCAAATTGATTCCAAATATAAGTGCGAAACTTGTGTTGAAGCGAAAATGACAAGGCCATCTTTCCAAGGAATTGAAAGGAATACTCATGAACCTCTTGATTTGGTTCATAGTGATGTGTGCGATCTAAAATTCGTACAAACAAGGGGTGGCAATAAGTATTTTATTACTTTTGTCGATGATAGCATGAAATATTGCTATGTGTATTTGCGAAAAAGCAAGGACGACGCTATAGAGAAATTTGCTCTCTATAAAAATGAAGTTGAGAATCAACTCAACAGAAAGATTAAGGTGTTAAGAAGTGATCGTGGTGGTGAATATGAAATATCGTTTGGTAAATTTTGCGTGCAATATGGAATCATTCACGAGGTCACACCACCTTATTCACCTCAGTCAAATGGTGTGGCTGAACGGAAAAATCGTACCTTGAAAGATATGATAAATGCAATGTTAATAAGTTATGTGTTACCTCAGAACATGTGGGGGGGAAGCATTTTGTCTGCTAATTACCTTTTAAATAAGGTACCCCTGAAGAAAGAAGATAAGAACCCATACGAGATATGGAAATGTAAGAAGCCTTCTTACAAATATTTACGAGTGTGGGGGTGTCTTGCTAAAGTGGTCACACCTGTAACGCCCCGACCTAAGTAGGGCCGTTATTGTGCTTACATACTAAATCTTATGGTGACCCACCTTACGTGGCCGCTACTTCATACTTAACATACTTAAACATACTCTTGTATTTCGTAAAAATACGAAAATATTTTTTTCTTTTTTTTTTCTTTTTAAACTCAAACCCCAAAACTTAACTTATATTCATACTTATTTATCTGTACTCACTTGAGTACCGAGCTTTAAAACCATTTATTTTATCATACTAGTTATCATATAATAGTACCATTGACTTATCATAATATAATACAACATATTTTACAAAACCCGTGGCAGTGTCCAACCCAAATTTCACAGTCAGCGGTGACATCTTTCCACAGTCTTGCATCAAGCATTGCCGGTAAGTTGCTTACCTACAGCATGAATGTAAGTTATGGGCTTATGCCTAGTAAGTACTACTTTCTATTCCGCAAAAAATATTTCGGTAAAAGAATGTATGAATTGATAATGCACAAACCAATTATGCTTTCTTATGAATCGGTTATGCTTCCATTATGAACTTTTTATCTTGCTTAACATATGGGCCCTTTGTGTACGTACCAAGTGCGTGCAATCCACAGAAAGTTAGGGTTTGCAAGGTCCCTAACAATTATGGGAATCATATACATAACCCTTCACGCATCAACGGAAGGTCTGAGAATTTTCTTAAACATACATAATCCCCCACGCATCAATGGGAGGTTAGTACGACACTTTACTTGTCTTGGTTTAGTCTTAGCCTTGTTATTTAACTCATGATGAGGATGCTTTAAAATTATGATTCCACATGAAGTCTTTAACAAAAACTAGTTTCAAGACTAAGATTCTTAACTTGTGATCTTACTAGTCATGATGCATGCTTACATGATGCCACAATAATGAAACATAAATCATATGCGTCACATACATTAACACATGATGTTTTGAAAAACATGCAAAGCAGTAAAAATATTTAAATCAATGCATGAGTTTTTGAAAAAAAACATACAAAGCAACAAAAATATTTTGCCCATGCTGTAGGCGGGGTTGTACTTACAAGTCATCCTACGCTCTTCGTCTATCGTTCCATCAAGGCACAACAACAGATCATATTCATGTTTCAAACATGGTACATGATAAGAGTCGTTCTATCTTACTATAAACCATAACATACTAGATCGGTATCTAATCCGATTACCTTTGGTAATCATAGATACAAATCATATCATAGTAAACTGGTATCATATTCGATTACCATTGATACCTTATCATAGTAAACTGGTATCTTATTTAGTTACCAATGGTAATCATGGATACAGACCCTAACTTAACAAATCGATATTCCATCCGATTATCATTAGTCATACACTTGTTACCTTATTCCTTAACAAATCTTAACATACACATCGATTAATTAGTCGGTCTCTAACCCGACTATCATTCCTCATAAAACTGTTACCATTTAAGAAATCTTGGGCCTTTTCTCATTTTCTAAAAAAAAAAAAAACCTTGTCTTCATAATTTCAAGTATTATTTGATTTAATACTTGAAATTTAATTTTTAAAACTACTTGTAAAATTTTAAAACTCTTTTAAAACTGTTTTCTTTATAAAACCCGTGATTTCTGTAACGACCCGCCTTGCACAGGCCGTTACCGTACATACATGCATATTTTCATACTTTCATACTTAACGAAAACAGCGGAAATTTTTTTTTTTTTTTTATATACGACGTGATTCACACATACAGATACGTACGTAAACATAACGAACATTAAATAAAGTCGTTTGAGCGTAATATGAAACTCATAATATAATTACTTAATAGTTCAAAACGCGTAGCGGCTTGATCCCCACATTTCACAGTCCGCTAGGCCTCGCCCTTCCATCTTGCATCAGCAGTTGCTAGTAGGTTGTTTACCTACAGCATAGACATAAAACAGTGAGCTTTCGCTCAGCAAGTACAACTACTAATTACCGCGACATCCCAAACACAACATATCCTAACATATCATAACATAGCGTAACATAACCTTTTATAGCATCTCATAACTTATCATAGCATATCCTAACTTATCTTAGCATAACATAACTTATCATGGCATTTCATACTTATCATAGCATATGCATGAACCATTTATGCTTCATTATGCTTTCTTATTTCTTCATAGCATTCTTTCTTAACTTATTTTTACTTATGGGCCCCATAACATAAGTGTCCGTACCGGGCGCGCAACCATGGACTTACTCTTGCCATAGCTCAACCCGACCTCACGCGGGTCGGTACGACACAGGTAAGTTCGCTTGCCATCATAACTTTCATTGTTTCATATCTTGATCTTATTCTTATTAATTGGTGAACATGTTTCGTGATGTGTCACACAATTAAATCATGATCCTATCTTAACCATACCATAGCCATAACATATCCTATATCCTCTCATAACATGATTCTAGCATATTTCATAATATTTCATAGCACATGCCATAACATATTACATAGCCTAGCATATGATAACACATAACATAGCATACTTTATGACACATCATAGCATTTAACCCTTTTATAGCACATGACATAACATAACATATAACATAGCGTTCATACTTCATAGCATCTTTCATGACATTTCCTAACCTATTATAGCACTTAACATATAGAGCATAACATTTTCTATCACTTAGCATGTAACATTTACGTCACATAACATTTTCATCATACTTAGGCAAGTATACACAACAAAGCCTATGCTGTAGGCGGAGTTGTATTTACCTTGTTTATGTTTACTGTGTCCGATATCTAGCTTGATTCCGCCAGGACACTGCTGCGTGCTATGCTCTGTTTTCAAATAAAAGTAAGGGTTAGAAATGTTGGTAGTATAATCAACATTCTTATATAACTTTAGTTATATATCCCTTACTTAATTTTACGTTATCCTACTTGGTTACATTGAGTAACCCTAGGGTTTAAATCTATTCTAATCGGATTGTTTTTAACTTTAGGTTTCAAAATCCTATTTTCTTGTAAAACCTTATGTAAAATTATTTGTTAAATCTTTTGTTTAACTTTAAAAACTGGAAATCATAAAATTAGATTGGTAAAAATTATTGACTATTGGAAACTGCCTTTGGAACAGCTTTCCATTGTCAATTTATCAGTGCATGTGAAAACTTACCTTTTTTCTGTACTGTTTTACGAAATTCTGGACAGGAGTTCCCTATTTCCTGTACAGTTTTGAAATCCTCTTCCAATTAAAAATCTAAACAGATTTTGGAAAAGCTTTCTTCATGAAAGTTTTAGCTCTCGACAAACCCTACAACTTTTATGTTTTATGGAAAACCCAGATCGATCGTTATCTTAGTCATATTCCTTATTGAATCATTCCTGGCCGTGCATGGGTCCTGGGCACGGTCAGGCTCGGGTTTTGGTAAAAACTAAGGCCATTGGAGCCTCATTTTGCAAATCTTCCTGCGCTACCCCCTAGGAAAAACTCTGTTCTACAACTTTCGTGTTTTGAGTTTTTCCAAATTCGGCCTCTAAAGGCCTCAAAATCGGCTTTTCCCGAGACTGGCCAATTTCTACCTGAATTGGCAGTTTTCGGTTTCGATTTTATGTTACGTCCTATTACGTTCACCCTACCTCAACCGATCACAGCGGGAGCCTAAGTCAGTCATGCAGCGTACTTCTAACGTCCAATTTTTTGCCATGCAAATCAAAATTAACCTTATGCATCAACAAATAAAATTCTAACCATACAACAAACACCTAGCATGCAAGATTGCAACCACCAAACCATAACCATAACTAAATCAAGCACATGCTCTAATTTCCTATCTAAGACAGCAAATTAAAGTGAGCTTATGCTCATTACAAACCAAGCTTAAATACATTTAAATTTCTCCAATGAAATTTAAATGAAAAGCTTAGAGATCCAAAGGATTTTACCTCACTTTGGTTAGGGATTTTGGCTTGCTTTTTCTTCTCTTTGTTCCCCCTTCAACAGCCGGCTTTCCAAGGTTGGTTGGCTCCCAAAATTTCCAGCTTTCTTGCCCTAATTCCAGTCACCAAAATTGCTCAAAAATCCAGCCACCACTTGGCTCCAAAAACCCGGCCCTAGGTAGGAAAAATGGGTACCAAAATTTTTTCTCACTTCTTTCTTGCTTCTCCTTCAAGAACCGACCCTCACACACTCTTTTCTCCTTGATCCTAGCTTGAATTTCTTTCTCTCCTTCTCTCCCCAAATCCGGTTTTTCTCTTAAAAAAAATGGCAAGAGTTTGGCCAAATTTTCTAATTTCTTTGAATTATGGAACCACCTATTTATAGGTGAAAATCAACTCTTGTAAATTGTAATTTGACCCTTGAAAAAGCAATAATCACACATTGGGGGGGGGGGGGGGGGGGGTTATGTGGCCGGCCACCTTGGAGAGCAAGGAAAGATTTCTTTCCAAATTTTTCCTTAATGCATTAATGATGTAATTAAGTTCAAGTAAGGTGATGTCATCCACCTTTAGGCTTGTTTGGCTCCTTTTCTTAATATACAGTCCCTTTTTAAGTTAACACAGATATTTTCAATACTGGATTCACTTATACACAGTATTGGTTTACTGAACTGCAGTCCAAAATTCATCTGTGTAAAAACGAACTGTATAAAAATTTTCTCATAACTTGAAACCACTTGGCCCAAGATATCCTAATTAATGTGCTTGATTTTCTATGGTGGTTTTGAATCATAAACATACTATCTTATCCGTAAAAAAAATGGTTTTACACAGTATAATTCTATACTTTTAATTATTTTATCGTACAACCATTTACTTTGACTTTTTGGGTCAATCTTCGGATTTTTCGTCCACCATTGACTTTCTTGTCAACCGCTGACTTCCTTGCCAAGATTTGATTCCCGTGGTCAACAGTTGACTTTTTGGTCAACCGTCGGTGTTTTTTGGTCAAACTTTGACCATCATAAAAATTTTGGCGATTTTACTCCTTTTTACCAAAAAGGTCATTTGCTTGACTAAGCAATCATTTTCGAGTCTTACCAAGTCATAAAAACTCACAAAACATAATAAAAACCCTTAATCGGGCTCTTTCATAAATATTCTCAAGGTACAGTTTGAATTTTTATACATGAAATCATAACGATCGAAAAACTAGGTATTACAATTTCTTTGTAATCGAGATTATATAATCATAAAACTTTGAAAAATACTTTTGATAACAGCCTTGTAGTTTGACTAAAGGTGCATGTGCAGGAATTTCCTGTACCATGCACAGTTTGAAAAATCCTGTGCAGGAATTTCCTATACCTTGCACAGTTTTGAAATTCCTATTTTATCTTTAAATCGGTTTAGGATTTGAAAAAGTTTTTCTCATGAAAGTTGTAGATCTCATCGAAACCTACAACTTTTGTTTTTTGTCAAAAACCTGAATCTGCCTTTAACTTGCCCGTTTCTCCTTTTAAAAAATTCTGGCCGTGTACACTGTCTGTACAGGCCAGTCTCGGATTTTGATAAAAACAGAGGCCTTCGGAATCTTATTTTCAAAAACTTTTCTTGTTTTCCCCTAGGATTTTCAGGTCTGAGAATTTTCTTAAACATACATAATCCTCCCGCATCAACAGTAGGTTGGTACGACACTTTACTTGTCTTGGTTTAATCTTAGCCTTGTATTTTCCAAGACTAAAAATCTTTAAGTGTGATCTTATTAGTCATGATACATATGATACATAGACATGACATGACTTAAAGACGAATAGCATAAAATAACTTGTGGCATGTTTATTTATTAAAACATGGCATTACCATAAATCATAGCATAATTTGGCATAACATGACATAACATGGCTTAACATGGCATAACATATAAACCATAGCATACATGAAAACATGTTATACTTGAAAATAGTTTACTATTTTTCATACTATAGGTGAAGTTTGTACTTACCTGATGTCCTACGCTCTTGACCTAATGTTCCAACAAGACACATCAACAGGTCCTATTCCTGTTTTAATTAAGGCGTAAGATAAGAGTCATCATATCTTACTATAAATCATTACATTCAATGCTGATATCCTTAATCAGTATTTATCAGTAATCCTAGTTACATGTTTCTCACATACTACAATGATATCTTATTTGGTTACTATTAGTAACCCTGAGTATAAGCCCAATTCTATTTAGATCTTAGACCCATACCTCATTAGGTTACTAAATATACTAAGCCCAATTACTTCTCAAGTAATACTCTATTAGGTTACCATTGGTAACCATGGGTTTTTGGCCCAACTAATTTTAAATAAATACCCCATTAGGTTACTATTGGTAACCCTAGGGTAAAGCCCAATCATATTTGAATGATACCCTATTGGGTTATTAGGGCCCAATTACTTTCAAAGTACTACCCCATTAGGTTACTATCGGTAACCATAGGGTAAGGCCCAACCCAATAACTTGGGTATCTCATGTAATTACTATAAGTAACCTAAATTATTTGGCATATTAAAAGTTAGTAACCTTCTCGGTTACTATTTGTCCTATAGTTGTTTACGATAGGACTTGGCTTATTTTATTTATTTCATTCATTGTTTGATAAATTTTAACCATTTTTTATAAACTGCTTAAAACAGTCCCATAAATTTTGGTTATCAGTGCATGTGTAGGAATTTCCTGTTTATGCACTGTTTTTGGAAATATTGTGTAGGAATTTCCTGTTTCCTGCACAGTTTTGGAAAATAAGGTTTTAATTTAAAATCTGTTTTGAATTTGACAAAGAATTCTTCATTAAAGTTGTATATCTAGAAAAACCCTACAACTTTTGTGTAGAATTCTTCATTAAAGTTGTATATCTGGAAAAACCCTACAACTTTTGTGTTTTACTCAAAACCTAATTCTGCCTTTAACTTGTTCATATCCATGGTTGAAACCGGCTGGCCGTGCACAGGGTCTGGGCAGACCAGGGCTCGGGTTTTCACAAAAACGGAAGCCTTTGGAGTTTATTTTTCAAAATATGTCTACATTACACCCTATGATTTTTAATTTTCTACAACTTTGTAGTTTTGACTTTCTTCAAATTCGGCCTCTAAAGACCTCAAAATCCAGTTTCTAGATTACTTCCCAGTCTTGACCCGAGACTAGCAGTTTTTGTTTAAGTTGGTTCTTACATAAATTACGCGCACACTACCTCGAACGGTTAAAACTGTGAGCCTACATCAAGCATGCAGCATATTACGTAATGTTTTCATTGTCATGCATTCATTTTCATTCATACAATACTTCATGCAAACCCATATGGTGAATTTTCGCTAAACTAGGGTTTTTAGGGTTTTCTTGAACCCTACATGCAACATACATTCTCTTTCTCATTTCCATTCATGCTACATCATTTTTAAGTATGTGGGGACATATTACGAACATCTAATAGGCAATCACATGTAATAACCCGAAATTTTGATGACTTGAGATTTCCTTAGATACAAGAAGAATCTAAGTCTGAATCATGTATGTAGATATAAAGCTTATGATATAAATTGAATATCAGTATATATTTGAGTTCTTGTTTAATTAGCTATGAGACTCAATAATAAGTTATTATGTTAAGTATAAGGTCTTTTGATAAAGAGCCATACTAAAGATTTATGAGTTTTATTCCGGACAAAGTTTGACCAGGTTGACTTTAAGTTTGACTAAGATGGTACTGCAGTACAGTAATCAATATAAGAATTATACTGTGAAAAACCGTCATTACGGATGAAGAAGTAAGAATAAGGTATGGGATTGCTCTAGAATAATTAGGAATAATATTTGGAGTAATGAGGACTTAGTAGTTTCGAGTCTTAAGAAAAATTTAAATGTAGCCCAGTTAACTGCAGATGAATTATGGACTGTAGTCCAATATGACAGTACTGTTTTTAGTGAAAAACAATATTGATATTATCTGAGTTAGTAAGGAAATGGACTGCATAATTATATTAATGGATTTTTTTGGAATCAAGTGGATAATTATGTATAATTTGGAAGCCAAGTGGCTCCACCATAGCCGGCTACCTTCAGGAACTAAAGTGCAAATATTTTATCCTTAGGGGCTAAAGTGTAATTTTAAGAAAAGTAAGTAATGATGGATAAATATGTAATTATTGAATTATGGAATTTATGGATATTCCAAGCCTCTAACTTGGCCAATGATTAGTTACAAGCTTAGTTACATTAGAACAAGGAAATAAGCTAGAGATAAGCTTGAAAAGATTTTTCCTTGGCTCCCATACATAATGGCCGGTTGTCTTAGTGGCTTGGAGAGCAAGCAATTGTCTTGGTGAGCAAGCAATTACCTTGATGAGGTAAGCAACGTGAGGTAAGCAAGTTGATGTAAGCATGGTGAGATAAGCAAGCACTTGCCTTGGTGAACAAGTAACTTGGTCTCCAAAGAAACCTATCATGGCCGGCCACCTCATAAAGACCAATGAGCAAATATTTTTCTTTTGGGGTTAGATGTGCAATGTTGAGAATAAAAATAATTCTAATAAGAAATTATTTTTCACCCCAAAACTCTGCCCAAATTTCAATCATTTTCTCTCTAGTTCTTCCCCTAGGAGCCGAATTCCATGGAGAGAAGAGAAAAAAAAAAAAAAAAAAGAGAGAGAGAGAGAGAAAGAGAGCATGGCCAGTTGTGGTATGGAGGGTGGTGGAGCAATTTTTGCTCATGCAAGGTTTAGAACCACTCTTTCAAAGCTTAGAGGTATTATTCTTGAACCTCTAACTAAGATTTTCATTAAGTTTGGTTTATGGGATTTATGTGTATTTTAAGTTATGGTTTGTAAGAGCATAAGCTCAATCTTCCTATTTTTCATGTTATGGTTTTTGTATGGTTAGTATATGTTAGATTTAGATTTAGGTGAGTGTGATTGCTAAGTTTATGCATGCATGTGGTAATATGCTTAAGAGAAATTTTGGTATGTGTGTATGCATAGTAGGTGTTTGTTATATGTCCCCACATACTTAAGAATGATGTAGCATGAATGGAAATGAGAATGAGAATGTATGTTGTATGTATGGTTCAAGAAAACCCTAAAAACCCTAGTTTGGTGAAGATCACCATATGAGTTTGCAGGAAGGATTGTATGAATAAGAAATGAATGCATGATAATGAAAATGTTACATAATGCACTGCATGCTTGTTGTAGGTTCACGGTTTTAACCGTTCGAGGTAGTGTGTACGTAATTTTACGTAAGAACCAACTTAAACAAAAACTGCCAGTCTCGGGTCAAGACTGGGCAGTAATCTGGAAACTGGATTTTAAGGTCTTTAGAGGTCGAATTTGAACAAAGTTAAAACTACAAAGTTGTAGAAAATGGAAAATCCTAGGGGGTATCATAGAAAGATTTTAAAAATAAGGCTCCAAAATCCTCTGTTTTTACAAAATCCAAGCCTGGTTTGCCAGACCCAGTATGCACGGCTAGGCAGGTTCAACAAGGAAAAAGAGCAAGTTAAATGCAGAATTAGGTTTTGAGTTAAAAATAAAAGTTGTAGGAATCTTTGAGGTCTACAACTTTTGCGAAGAAAACTTTTTCTAATTCTAAACAAATTTTAAAGTAAAACCTGATTTTTCAAAACTATGAAGGAAACAGGAAATTCATGCACAAGATTTCTAAAAACAGTACATAAACAGGGAATTCCTGCACATGCACTGATAACCAAAGTTTATGGGACTTTCTTAAAATAGTTTATAAAAAGGGGTTAATATTTATCTAAGTCCTATGGTAAACAACTATAAGACAAATAGTAACCGAAAAAGTTAGGAACTTTTAATAGGTCAAATAATTTAGGTTACTTATAGTAACCACATGAGATACTCAAGCTTTTGGGTTGGGCCTAAAACCCATGGTTATCAATGGTAACCTAATAGGGTATTACTTTAAAAGTAATTGGGCTATAGTTTTATGTATCTAAGATCTAGAGATAATTGGGTTTATACCTAGGGTTACTAATAGTAACCTAACAAGATGCTAATTACTATTCACTTATGATTGGGCCTTGAACCCAAGGTTCCATTAAGTAATCAAATAAGATATTATTTGATTAGACCAAGTGCCTTAGGGTTACAAATAGTAACCGAATAAGAGATCATTGTGGTATGTGGGAGACATGTAACTAGGGTTACCGATGAATGCTGGTTAAGGATACCAGCATTGAATGTAATAATTTACGGTAAGATAAGATGATCATTATCTTACGCCCTGTTTGAAACAGGAATAGAACCTATTGATGTGCCTTGTTGGAACATTAGGTCAAGAGCGTAGGACATCAGGTAAGTACAAACCTCACCTACAGTATGAAAAATAGTAAACTATTTTCAAGCATGATTTGTTTACATGTATACCATGATGTGCCATGTTTATGTACATGCCATGTTTTATGATGATGCCATGATATGCTATGTTAAGCCATGCTAAGCAATGTTATGCCAAGATATGCCATGTTAAGCCATGATATGCCATGTGTATGTATATGTTATGGTTAATATTATGTTATGTTATATGTTACGATATAGTGACATCATGAAGCATGTTCACTAATATTAAACCACATTGTAAGAACATGTTTTAAGTCATAAGATAAGATAAGCAAGGTGTCGTACCAACCTCCCACCAGATCGTTGAGGATTATACATGTTTCAAGTTCAAGATGTTAAGACCTTCCGCTAGATCGTGAAGGGTTATGAATATGATTCCCAGAATTATTAGGGACCTTGCAAACCTTAACTTTTTGTGGAATGCGCACATTTGGTACGTACACAAAGGGCCCATATGTTAAGCAAGATAATAAGTTCATAATTAAGTCCGTAATGGAGCATAAGACATTCATAAATTGATCATAAATGGATCATGCATAAGTTTATGATGTTGACGTGTTTTGTGAGATTATGTTTGTACTTGCTGGGCGAAAGCTCATCAGTATATTTCATACTGTAGGTAAGATGCCTGTAGCTTAACTTAGTGGGCCATGGAGACGACGCGGCAAGTGAAGGGAGATGTGGGATATCACTACGCAGATTTTCTGCAAACTCTTTAAATTATGAACTAGTACATGTATGATTAAGTATTATGTACCATGTTACGCATGAGATGTTTCAAAAGCCCGGTTTAAAAGGTTTACGTGTGACCTTTTAATCGGCTTAACAAGTAATGGGTAGGCATGGTGAAGTTTACCCATATGAAAAAATTTATTAAGTTATGAAGAAAAAAAAATTATTCTGAAATTTTCTTAAAGTTCAAGTATTAGAAACTAAGAAGTAAGTTAAGTAAGTAAAGTAACGGCTCACGTTTACGTAATCGGCCCTACGTAGATGGCCGGGGCATTACATCACACATACCATATGATATCTAACAAATAAGATCATAACCATGCACCAAAACATAATTAGAGACCACTAAACCCTAATCAAGCATATTCAAACAATCTAGGCAACTCCTATTGCATGAAAATAAAAGTGAGCTTATGCTCTTACATAACCAACATGGAAATACACTTAAATCTTGAATCAAACTAAATTAAAGAACTAGAGGGTTTATGAGGATTACCTTTAAACCTTGAGAATGGTTCTAGGTTTTGGATCAAATAATGTAAGAACCCGAAATTGTGATGAACCTATGATTTCCTTAGAGACAAGGAAAATCTAAGACTGAACCATGTATGTCGATATGAAGCTCATGATCTGAGTTGAATATCAGTATATGTTTGAGTTCTCGTTTAATTAGCTACGAGACAAAATAATAGTTTACTTAGTCAAGCACAAGGCCTTTTGAGAAAAAAAAAAAAAGGAAGAATAAGAATTTATGATTTTTATTCCGGTCAAAGTTTGACCAGGTTGACTTTAGGTTTGACTGAGAAGATACTGCAGTGTAATCAACAGTATGAAAATTATACTGCAATGAACCATCATTACGGACGAATAAGTAAGAATAAGCTATGAGACTACCCTAGAAAAATCAAGCACAATATTTAGAGCAATATGGACTAAATAGTTTCAAGTCCTAAGAAAATCCTATACGCAGTCCAATTTTATGCAGATGAATTATGGACTGCAGTCCAGTATGACAGTACTGTTTTTAGTGTAAAACAGTATTGATATTATTTAAGTTAGTAAGGAAATGGACTGCATAATTATATTAAGGGATTTTTAGAATTAAGTGGATAATTATGCATGTATTGGAAGCCAAGTGGCTCCACCATAGCCGGCCACCTTCAGGGACTAAAGTGCAAATATTTTATCCTTAGGGGTCAAAGTGCAATTTTCAAAAAAGTGAGTAATGAGGGATAAGTATGTAATTATTGGTTTATGGAATTTATGGATATTCCTAACCAAGCCTCCAACTAAGCCAATGGTAGGCCAATGGTTGGTTACAAAATTTAGTTAGCTTGGTTACATTTGAACAAGCAATTAAGTTAGAGATAAGTTCAAGCCAACACATGGCCGGTTGTCAAGGGTTGCTTGGTGAGCAAGCAATTACCTAGGTGAGGTAAGCTTGGTGAGGTAAGCAAGGTCAGGTAAGATTGGTGAGGTAAGCAAGCATTTGCCTTGGTGAACAAGTAACTTGGTCTCCAAGAAATCCAATATGGCCGGCCACCTCATAGGGGGTATTGAGCAAATATTTTGTTTTTAGACCCCAATATGTAATTTTAAGAATAAAAATAATTCTGAAAATAAATTATTTTTCACCTAAAATAGGTGATGGTGGGGGGGGGGGGGGGGGGGGAGGTGTTGGATAATTCTATTCCACCCCAAAACTCTGTCCAAATTCCAACCCATTCTCTCTACCACAACAACCCCTTAAGAGCCGAGCCAAAAAGAGAGAAAAAAAATGAGAGAGAGAGGTCGGATTTTTGGTGAGGATGAAGTGAGAAGAAAATTTCTCAACCAAATGATAGATCCACTCTCTTGGATCTTGAGGTAATCCTCTTCACCTTCTAGCTCCTTATTTTAGTTTGATTCAAGATTTAAGAGTATGTTCAAGTTGGGTTGTAAGAGCATAAGCTCACTCTTTATTTTCCATGCAAAAGCTTAGGGTGCTTGATATGTGCTTGATTAGGATTTGGTGGTCTCTAATTATGGTTTGATGCATGTTTTTGATAATATGCTTAAGAAAAATTATGGTATGTGTGTATGCCTAGTAGGTGTTTGCTATATGTCCCCATATGTTCAAGAAGAAGTATGTTATACATGGATGATAAAATGAGATTGGTATGTTGCATGTAGGGTTCAAGAAATCCCTAAAAACCCTAGTTTGGTGAAAATTCATCATTTGGGTTTGCATGAAGATTTCATGGATAAGAAATGAATGTATGATCCTGAAAACGTTACGTAACACACTGCATGCTTGATGTAGGCTCACAATTTTAACCGTTCAAGGTAGTGTGTGCATAATTTTACGTAAAACTTGGCTTAAAACAAAACTGCCAGTTTTCGGATAAAACTTGACAGCCTTCTGGAAATGCAATTTTGAGGCCCTTGGAGGCCGAATTTAAAAAAAGTCAAAACTACAAAGTTGTAGAAAATGGAAAAATTAGGGGACATCATGGATGGTGTTTAAAAAAAAGGCTCGAAAGGCCTTTGTTTTTACGAAAACTTGAGCCCTAGTCTGCCCAGACCCTGTGCACAGCCAGCCGGTTTCAACCAGAGATATGATTAAGTTAAAGGTAGAACTAGGTTTAGAGCAAAGAATAAAAGTTATAAGGTTTTCAATATCTAAAACTTTATTTAAAGAAATTTTTCTCATATTCTAAACCAATTTAAAGATAAATCTGGATCTTCAGAACTGTACAGAAAACAGGGAAATTCCTGCACAGGATTTCCTAAAAACAGTGCAGAAGCAGGAAATTCCTGCACATGCACTGATAACCAAAGTTATGGGACTGTTTTAAAATAATTTATAAAAAGGGGTTTAAAATTTTATCACACAAGGAATTATTTAATAAAATAAGCCAAGTTCTATGGTAGACAACTATAAGACAAATAGTAACCGAGAAAGTTACCAACTTTTAATAGGCCAATTAATTTAGGTTACTTATAGTAATCACATAAGATAACCAAGCTATTGGGTTGGGCCTAAAACCCATGGTGACCAATGTTAACCTAATAGGTATTACCTTAAATAGTAATTGGGCCTTAGTGAAATTAGTAAACTATTAGGGTATGGGTATAAGTATAATTGGGCTTAGACCCAAGGTTACTAATAATAACCTAATAAGACACTATTCAAATATGACTAGGCTTGGTACCTAGGGTTACCAGAAGTAACCTAACAAGGTACTGTTTAAGTCTGGTTGTGCCATGAGTTCTAGGGTTACGGCAAGTAACCGAACGAGTTATCATGAAGATGTGGGGGACATATAACTAAGGTTACTCATAGATGTTGGTTAGGATACCAACATTTAATGATTATGATTTATGGTAAGATAAAATGTTAATGACTCTTACCTTACACCCTGTTTGTAAACAGTAGTATGAATTATTGTCGTGCCATGTTTGGACGATAAACCAAGAGCGTAGGACAACATGTAAGTACAACTCCGCCTACAGCATGGACAAAACGTTTTTGATGCATGACATGTTTTTCAAGAAATCATGTATTGATTTACATGATTTACATATGTTATGATATTTTATGTTATGATATTTTATGTTATGATGTTTAATGCTATGGTGTTTTATGTTATGGTTTGTTAATATGTTATGTTATATGTTTCGTTATCGTGACATCATGAAGCATGTTCACGAATATTAAATCACATGGCAAAAATAAGTTTTTAAATCATAAGATAAGACAAGCTAATGTTATTGTGATGTACTGACTTAACACAAGGGCGGGTTTAAACGGTATTGTCTATGGTTTGAGTTGAATTGGATTGGTTGTCCCAATCACTCCATGTTAAATGGTTTAGTTCATGGTTTGAGTTGGATTGGACTGGCCGCCTCAACCATTCCATGGTTACCTGCCACGGTACGTGCACTCATGTTATGTAAAGGGCCTAGAACCAAGTTGATATAAGGAAGCATAATTGATTCATAAGAAAGTATAATCGGTTCATGCATTCTTGCATTAAATATGTTTTGCGGATTGAATCTTGCACTTACTGAGCATAAGCACATCACTTACATTCATGCTGTAGGTAAGCAACCTACCGGCAATACTTGATGCAAGACTATAGAGAGATGGCGCTGCGAACTGTGAAATGTCGGATGGACACTGCCACGGATTTTAAAAAATATGTTTTGTAAAATATGTTTGTAAGATGTGTTTATGTTACGTTATAATGAAGTAATGGTATGGGTAAGGAAAAGTTCAAGTATGATGGCAACAAGTTGCCTCGTGTTGTATCGACCCGCACTAGGTCGGGTTTGGTCCACGGTTTGAATATGATAGCTTTCAAATGAAGTGCGAAAGCTCGGTACTCGAGTAAGTACCTATAAATAAGTATAACTATAAGTATGAGATTAAGTCAAGTTTAAGTTGAGTTTAAAATTAAAGTTTAAAAGAAAAAAAATTTAAGAAAAAAAAAATTTACTCATAAATTTTCAGTAAGTTTAAAGTGAATCAAAAAGTAAGTTAAGTAAGTACGAAGTCACGGCCTTACGTAGGTCGGGGTGTGACAAATGATTTCCTCCTTCCTTTTTCTTCCTCAAAATCCGTCCACCACACTTTTTTTTTTCTCTTTTGGGTTTCGGCCTAGAGTAGAGAGGAAGAGAAAATGGGTTGAAATTTGGGCTGAGTTTTGGGGTATAATAGAATGATCCAACACCCCCCCCCACCCAATCATCACCTATTTATAGGTGAAAAATAATTTCTTATTAGAATTATTTTTATTCTCAACATTGCACATCTAACCCCAAAAGCAAATTATTTGCTCATTGGTCCTTATGAGGTGGCCAGCCATGATGAAGGCCTTGGAGGCCAAGTTACTTGTTCACCAAGCTAATTACTTGTTCACCAAGGCAAGTGCTTGCTTACCTCACCTTGCTTACCTCACCAAGGCAATTGCTTGCTTACCTCACCAAGGTAATTGCTTGCTTACCAAGGCAATTACTTGCTCACCAAGCACCTAAAGACAACCGGCCATGTGTTGGCTTGAACCAACCAAAAATATTTCCATACTTATCTCTAACTTAATTGCTTGTTCCAATGTAACCAAGCTTGTAACTAATCATTGACCTAGTTGGAGGCTTGGTTAGGAATATCCATAAATTCCTTAAATCAATAATTACATACTTACTTACTTTTCTTAAAATTATACTTTGGCCCCTAAGGACAAAATATTTACAATTTAGTCCTTGAAGGTGGCCGGCTATGGTGGAGCCACTTGGCTTCCAATTCATGCATAATTATCCACTTGATTCTAAAAATCCATTAATATAAATATGCAGTCCATCTTCATACTAGTGCAGATATTACAAATATTGTTTTCAACTAATAACAGTATAATTGTACTGGAATGCAGTCCAGAATTCATCTGTGCATAATTGGACTACATATAGAATTTTCTTAGGACTTACAACCACTTAGTCATCATTACTCTAAATAATGTGCTCGATTTTTCTTTAGTGGTCCCATAGCTTATTCTTGCTCATTTGTCTACAATGACGGTTTTTCGTAGTATAATTTTCATACTATTTATTATACTGCAGTACTATCCCAGTCAAACCTAAAGTCAACCTAGTCAAAATTTGATCAGAATAAAAATCATAAATTCCTATTCTGCCCTTTTTTTCAAAAGGCCTTATGCTTGACTAAGCAAACTATTATTGAGTCTCGTAACTAATTAAACGAGAACTCAAACATATACTGATATTCAATTTAAATTGTAAGCTTTATATCTACATACATGATTCAGACTTAGATTCTTCTTGTTCTAAGGAAATCTCAAGTCATCAAAATTTCGGGTTATTACATATGGGAATCATATACATAACCCTTCACGCATCAACGGAAGGTCTAAGAATTTTCTTAAACATATAAAATCCCCCACACATCAACGGGAGGTTGGTACGACACTTTACTTATCTTGATTTAGTCTTAGCCTTGTTATTTAACTCTTGATGAGGATGCTTAAAAATTATACTTCCACATTAAGTTTTTAACAAAAACTAGTTTCAAAACTAAGATTCTTAACTTCTGATCTTACTAGTCATGATGCATGCTTACGTGATGTCACAATAATGAAACATAAATCATATGCGTCACATACATTAGTACATGATGCTTTGAAAAACATGCAAAGCAGTAAAAATATTTAAATCATTGCATGAGTTTTTTTAAAAAAACATGCAAAGCAACAAAAGCATTTTGCCCATGCTGTAGGCGGAGTTGTACTTACAAGTCATCCTATGCTCTTCGTCTATCGTTCTATCAAGACACAACAACAGGTCATATTCCTGTATCAAACATGGCATAAGATAAGAGTCGTTCTATCTTACTATAAACCATAACATACTAGATCGGTATCCAATCCGATTACCTTTGGTAATCATAGATACAAATCCTATCATAGTGAACTGGTATCCTATCCGATTACCATTGATATCTTATCATAGTAAACCGGTATCCTATCCAGTTACCATTGGTAATCATGGATACAGGCCCAAACATAATAAATCGGTATTCCATCCGATTAGCATTAGTCATACACTTGTTACCATATTCCTTAACAAATCTTAACATACACATCGATTAATTAGTCGGTCTATAACCCGACTTTCATTCTTTATAAAACTGTTACCATTTAAGAAATCTTAGGCCTTTTCTCATTTTCTAAAAAAAATACCTTGTCTTCATAATTTCAAGTTTTATCTTGATTTAATACTTGAAATTACTTTTTAAAAGTACTTGTAAAATTTTAAAACTCTTTTAAAACTGTTTTCTTTGTAAAAACCGTGATTTCTTTGTAATCAGAATTATAAAATCATAAAACATTGAAAACTGCTTTTGAAAACAACCTTGTAGTTTGACTGAAGGTGCATATGTAGGAATTTCCTGTATCATGTACAATTTGGAAAATCATGTGTAGGAATTTCTTGTACCCTGTATAGTTTTGAAAATTCTATTTTATCTTTAAATTGGTTTAGGATTTGAAAAAGTTTTCTCATAAAAGTTATAGATCTCATCGAAACCTACAACTTTTGTTTTTAGTCAAAAACCTAAAACTGCCTTTAACTTGCTCGTTTCTCATTTTGAAAAATTCTGGCCGTGTACACTATTTGTACAGGCCAGTCTCGGATTTTAATAAAAACAGAGGCCTTTGGAGCCTTATTTTCAAAAATTATTATTGTCTTCCCCTAGAATTTTTAATTCTCTACAACTTTTCAGTTTTGACTTTTTCCAAATTCGGCCTTTAAAGGCCTTAAAATTTCATTTCCAGATTACTATCCCATTTGATCCGAGAATTTGCAGTTTTATATCATCATCCATGCACTTGTTCATCTTACTTACAAAAACCCAAATAGGTAGTCTTACTTAGCTTACCAATTTCGGGTTTTAGGTTAATTCCTTAACCTCCATACCTCAAACATCATAACCATAATCATCATTCATAACATATTCTTACTTAAGCATGTGAGGACATTTCACAAACATAAGATAGGCATACATAAAACCCCTATTTCTTCTAGGGCATAACATCACATGCCTGCTTAAACTTATCAATCAAGACCATCTAAACCTAAATCAAGCACATACTAGGCACACAAAGCTATTGCATGAAAAATAAAAAGGGTGAGCTTATGCTCTTACAAACTATGCACATAATAGTAGTGCTTATCGGTTTCTTATGTATGATTCTAAAATCCCTGATATACACAAAAACACGATTATGGAATCAAGAAATGCATCGTTCTTTAAACATGTATTTCCGTGCAGGTCTAAAGATGGACTGAGTTCATCCAAAAGAACATATGTGTAACAATCCGCCTAGCACAGGCCGTTACCATACTTACATACTTAACGTCTCTCTTAATACTTACTTACTTAGCGAAAACAGCGGAAAATTTTTTTTATACGGTGCGCACACACACGAATACGTACATACGAAATAACGTTTACTAAATAAAAGTGTTCGGGCGTAAAATAAAACACATAAAATAAATACATAAAATATCAAAACGCGTAGCGGCATTTATTCCCACATTTCACAGTTTGCCCCGCCACGCTTCACCATCTTGCATCACATACTTCCCGTAGGTTGCTTACCTACAGCATAGACGTCAAACGTGAGCTTTCGCTCAGCAAGTACAACTAAGACATCCGCGACACAACAAACTCTAACATATCATAACATATCGTAACTTATCATAACTTATCATAGCATAACATAATCATGCATGAGCCATTTATGCTTCATTATGCTTTCTTATTTCTTCATAACATACTTTCTTATCTTATCTTAACTTATGGGCCCCCTAACATAAGTGTCCGTACCGGGCGTGCAACTATGGAGTGGTTGGGGCGGCCAGTCCATTTCCAACTCAAACCATAGTCCAACCCGACCTAACGTGGGTCGGTACGACACAGGCAAGCTTGCTTGCCATCATAACTTTCATCGTCTCATACCTTGTTCTTATTCTTATTAATTGGTGAACATGCTTCGTGATGTCTCACACAATTAAATCATGATCGTATCTTAGCCATACTAAAGCCTTAACATAACTTATGTCCTAGCATAACATGATTCTAGCATATTTCATAGCATATAGCATGCATCATAGCACATAGCATACTTTATAGCCTATAGCATTTACCATAGCATATATCATACATCATAGCATATAACACTCACCATAGCATATAACATACATCATAGCATATAGCATTCCCCATAGCATATAGTATACATTCAACATACTTGGGTAAGTATTCACAACAAAGCTTATGTTGTAGGTGGAGTTGTACTTACCTTATTTGCTGTGTCCGAAACCGAGCTTGATCCCGTCTGGACACTACAGCACTTTACCTTCTGTTGTAATACAAAAGTAAGGGTTAGAAATGTTGGTGATATAACCAACATCCATATATAACTTTAGTTATATGCCCCTTACTTAATCTCATGTTATCCTATTTGATTACATCAAGTAACCCTAGGGTTTAAACTTACCCTAATCGGATTATTTCAACTTTGGTTTCAAAAACCCATTTTTTTACTTTCTTTTGGAAAAAAACTTATATTTTATGTACAAAAATCATTTGTTCAACTCTGAAAATTTGTAACTATAAAGTAGGATTTGTCAAAATTATTGACTGTTGGAAACTGCCTATGGAACAATTTCCCATTGTCAATTTATCTATGTTTGTGCAGAATGGTCCTTTTCCTGCACTGTTTTTCAAAAATCCTGTACAGGAATTCCCGATTTCCTGCATAATTTTTGAAATCCAATTTAATTTAAAAATAAAAACCGAATTTGAAAAAGTTTTCTTCACAAAATTTTTAGCTCCTGAAAAACTCTACAACTTTTGTGTTTTACTCAAAACCTAATTCGGACTCTAACCTACTCATTTCCCCTATTGAACCCACCTGGCTGTAAATGAAGTCTGGGCACGGTCAGGCTCGGAATTTTGTAAAAACCGAGGCCGTTGGAGGCTTATTTTGAAAAATGGTCTGAGTTTTCCCCTAGGAAAATCTCTTCTCTACAACTTTCATGTTTTACATTTTTCCAAATTCGGCCTCTAAGGGCCTCAAAACCGGGGTTTCCAGAAAACTGGCCAGTTTCCTCCCGTACTGGCAGTTTCCTTGATTAAATTGTTTTTACGTCCTAATCGTGCACCCTACCTCAATCGGCAGCAGCCGAGAGCTTAAGGTCAAACATGCAGCGTATTTCTAACGCCAAGTTTTGTCATCCAATAAAATTAGGGACATACATTAACATCATCATTAAGCATAAAATCCCTAAACTCATGCAAGCATCAAAACCAACCATAAACCCTAACAATCAAGCACAAGACCTAAAAATCTAATCTAGGGCCATATATTAAATTGAGCTTATGCTCTTACAAATTCAACTTGAAATACACTTAAATTTCAAATTGAAACTTAAATTGAAGAGCTTAGGGTGTCAAAGGGGTTTACCTTGATTAAATCAAGTGTTGGCTTGACTTTATCTTTGATTTCCCCTTTCCTCCTTGGCTCCACCAAAAAAAACCGGCCTCTTTGGCTAGTTTGGTTCCAAAGTTTTTCCACCAACCTTAATCCAAAATCCGGCCAAATCTTGAATTTTCTCTTCCTCTCTCCTTCCTTTCCCACAACCGGCCTTCTTGGCCAAAAAGGGGCTCAAAAATTTTCCGGCCACTTAGCTTGGTTCCTTACCAAAACCGGTCACTTGGACCTTGCTTCACTCACCATTTTTTTTTTTCTTTCTTAGGTTTTTCTTTTCCTTGATTTCAGTTTTTAGAGAGTGAAATTGTGGAGAGATTTTGACATAGTTTGGCTAAGATTTCTAATTTTTTTGAACAATGGCTCACCTATTTATAGGTGAAGTGGAACTTCTTTAAATTGGTAAAAGCTCCTTGAAGAAGCAAGAATTTGCACAAAAAGTCCCTTAGGTGGCCGGCCAAGATGGGTCTAGAACATCCAAAATTTCTTTCCAAAATTTCCTTAATCCAATAATGATGTCATAATTAAAAAGTATGATGATGTAAGCTCATTAAGGCTTATTTGCTCCTTTTCCTTAATATGCAGTCCATTTTTAAGCTAACACAAATATCTTTAATACTAGGCTCACTAATGCACAATACTGTTATACTGAACTACAATCCAAAATTATCTGTGTAAAAATGAACTGTGTAAAAATTTTCTTATAACTTTAAGCCATTTGGACCTTGATACCCTAATTAATGTGTTTGATTTTTCTATGGTGGTTTTAGATCTTAATCATACTATCTTATCCGTAAAAATGGTTTTCTGCAGTATATTTACCATACTGCTACTTATATAACAATACCGACATATCTTTGACTTTCCTGGCCAACTATTGACTTTCTTGTCAACCATTGACTTTCTTGTCAAGGTTTGACTTCTTTGGTCAATCGTTGACTTTCTTGGTCGGACTTTGACCAACATAGAATCATAACATTTTCTACCCCTTTATACTTAAGAGGTCACATGCTTGGCTAAGCAATCATTTTTTAGTCTTATAAGATCATAAGAACTCACAGAATTTAATAAAAACCCTTAACCAGGCTCTTTCATAAGTACATTCATGGTACAAACAAATTCCCTAAAAAAAAGAAATCGTAATGCTAAAAAAAACTAGTCATTACAATCTACCCCCCTTAAAAATTTTTGTCCCTGAAAATTAGAACAAGCTGGGGTAGTTCTTTCTCATATCATCTTCTAATTCCCAGGTTGCCTCTTCAACCTTGTGGTTTCGCCATAACACTTTAACTATGGGAATAGTTTTATTTCTAAGAACTTTCTCTTCGCCATCCAGAATTCGTACGGGCTTCTCCTCATAAGTCAAGTCCGTTTGAACCTCCACTGGTTCTTGACTAAGCACATGAGAAGGATTTGGCACGTACTTCTTTAGCATCGAGACATGGAATACATTGTGCATCGAAGCTAATTCCGGTGGCAAGGCAAGCATATAAGCTACTCTCCCAATCCTCTCAAGGATTTCGAATGGTCCCGTATATCTCGGACTAAGCTTCCCTTTCTTGTCAAATCGCATAACTCCTTTCATCGGAGCAATCTTAATAAATACGGCATCTCCTACTTGGAATTCCAAAGACCTCCTACGTTTATCGACATAACTTTTCTGTCGACTAAAAGCTATGTCGAGTCTTTGCTTGATCATCTTAATTGTAATAACCAACCTGTTTGTAAACTTATGATTTCTTTCGTTAAGAATCAAAGTCTGTTTATGTGATATGTATGATATGTTTTCTAAGAAAAGTTGTTGAATCTTTTGCTAAAAGATTCGATAATCTATTTACGCCAGTTTACTACCTTTTGTTAAAAAGGGTAAATTTATGATTTATGACTCTATGTTGGTAGTTTATGGTTTTAGGAAAATCCTATATGCATCTCAGATAAATTTGGACAATGGTCCAGTACAAATTATACTGTTAACAGTTGAAAACAGTATATGAATATTTATGTTAGTATGAAAATGGACTGCATTTAGGAAATAAGCCAAACAAGGCCTTTTAGGATGACACCTCAGATGACAAGTGTCATTATCATGATTGGTCACCTTACAGGGACCAAAATGTAAATATTTTATGTTTAGGGGTCAATATGCAAATTTAAGAAAAATTCATGATTTTGAATTTTTAGAAGTTAAGAAGTCTTTTAAGGAATGATTAAGCAAGAAATGATATGTTTAGTAGCCTTACCTTAACCGGCCACCTTAGAGGGACTAAAGTGCAAATATTTTTACCTTTAGGGGCCAATGTGCAATTTTGAGAAAATTATGGACTTATAAGCAAATATGTAAAAGTTTGTGAATTATGGACTTTTTAATTTAAGTTTCCTAGTTCAACTATGTTAATGATCAATTTCAAGTTTAGTTAGCCTAGTTGGAAAACAAGAAAATAAGTTGGATTGGAAAAAAAATCCTAATTTGGACCAATCATGTTCTTCCATGTGGACTCTTTAGGAACCGGCCACATCATGGCCTTATGAGCAATAAATTTTGTTTTTGAGGAGCATTACGCAAATTAGAAGAATTTAAGTGTCATTAAAAATGTGACAAATCATGCTCTAGGTTTAGCAACTAAGCATCTCAATTTTGCTTGGTTGATTATGTTTTATGGTTCAATTAGCAAGTTGTCCTTTGTAGCACACTATGGCCGGCCACCATAAGGGAGAGACACCTCATGCTTCTAGCTTGGATGAACAACCTTCCTAGCCTTGCACCTTGGCAAGCCAAGGCTTGAACAACTCATCACCATGACCGGCCATAGCAAGGAGACAACACACCATGGCCTAGCTTTGGTGAGCAACTCATCTAGCTTGCTCTCTTGGCTAGCTCAAGCTTTGCCAAGTCACTAACCATGACCGGCCACGATGAGTGAGAAACACCTCATGGCTTAGCCTTGGTGAGTCAACCATCTAGACTCCCTAGCCTAGCTCCCTTGGCAAGCCAATGCTTGCACACCTCAACCTCCCTAAGGCCGGCCACCACAAGGAGAAGCCACCTCATGCTTCTAGCCTTGGTGAGCAAGCTTCCCTAGCTTGGCTTACTTGGCAAATTGGGACAAGGAGGGCCGGCCACCACACAAGGATCTTGAGCAAATATTATGCTCTTAGGGACCAATAGGTAAATGATGAAAGTTAGATCTCCTTAGCACTTGACACCTTATGATTTCTAGGTTAGTAGCTTTGCTTGTTGGTTTAGCAATAGCAAGCACAAGCTCCACCTAAGGCCGGCCAAACTTGGGAAGAGGACACCTCATGGTTCCTAGCATTAATTAGTAAGCAAGCTAGCTTAGCTACTTGGCAACTTGGCCGGCCACCTCTCAAGAAGTCAAGAACAAGTTTGATTCTTCTAGGGAATATTGTGCAATTTTATGAAGTAGAATGTTTTCCTATAAATAGGTGAGGGTTGTTCCACTTCATTTTGTTAGCAAACACACAAGCAGCCTATATTCCCTAGTCTTCTGCCTTAGGAACCGAACCAAGAAAGGAGAGAAAAGAAAAGAGAACAAGAGGGAGAAGAGTACTCGGTTTAGTGTAGGAATTGAGAAGTAAATTTTAAAACCCTAGTTTAAGAATTTCATCCAAGGAGATTGAGGTAAATATTGTTATCCTCTAGTTCTTCATTCAAGTTTCAGTTAAGATTTAAGTGTATGTTCAATAAATATGAGCATGAGTTCAATTCTTGAAAGACATATGCACTAGGGTTTTAGTATGCTCGATTAGGGTTCGAATTGAATTGTTTTTCTGGAAATGAGATTTTGAGGCCTTTAGAGGCCAAATTTGGAAAAAGTTAAAACTGTAAAGTTGTAGAGGAGGGAAAATCCTAGGGGTCTACCTGAGCATTTTTTGAAAACAAAACCTCTAAGACCTTTGTTTTTGTAAAAACCCGAGACCAAATTATGATTAGTGATTTTGGTCGAAAAATTTTCAAAGAAAGAAATAAGAGGGTTAAAGACAAATTTGAGTTTTGAGTTAAAAAGAAAAGTTGTAGGAGACTTCAAGATCTACAACTTTCATGAAGAAAACTTTTTCAAATTTAAATCATATTTGCAAGAAAAGGACCAAACATTATGGATTAGTTTAAAACCCAGTTTTCAGAATTCTAGGGTTTTACTAAAATTCAAAAAGGAGTTGAGTTTTAGGGTTCGTACTTTAAAGAGTTAGAATTGTTATGATATCGTGATAGGATGATACTTATCCTATGATTTTCTTGAAAACAGGAAAGCGACCTGTTTAAGTGGAATATTTTAATTCAAGGCGCAAGTAACGGTAAGTACGACTCCGCCTACAGCATATACGAAAATGTTTGTTGTTGTATGTCTTCAAGTTTATGATGATATATGTCGGATAAATGTTTATGGCTTGTGTGATATCAAGTTCATGATGATATGTGTATGATGAATGTTTATGATATGTATGTTTTCAAGAAATGAGGAATGTTTATGACATGTATGCTTTCAAGTTCACGTTGATAAGTACAGGATGAACGTTATAGCATGTATGTTCACATGATGAATATTTTGATATTATGGCATCACGAAGCATGCTCATTAATGATAAGTCATTTGGTAAGATATGAAATCCCAGTTTTAGTTAAGAAACTGTTTATGATCATGAAATAATGTTTCAAGTATGAATAAAGATAAGAACAAGATTTAAGTATCATGATAAGCAGGATGCTATATGTCGTATCGACCTGCACTAGGTCGGGTTTGGTTCATGGTTTGAGTTGGACAGGGTTGGCCGCCCCAACCACTCCATGGCAGCGCGCCACGGTACGTACATTTATGTTATGTAAGGGCCCAAAAAGTATGCTAGCCTATGAAAACAGTAAGAAAGCATAAATGGTGCATGCATTATGTTATCATGAAATGTTTTGCGGATTAAATAGTTGTGCTTGCTGAGCAAAAACTCATAGTTCATGTTTATGCTGTAGGTAAGCAAACTTATAGCAATACTTGATACAAAACAGTGGAGCGTGGCAATACAAGACTGTGAAACTGTGGGTCGGGAACTGCTACGTTTCTTTTTGTTAAATTTATGTTACTTTAAATATGTTGTATTTGAGTACAAGACTTCAATACTACGATAAATAATTAAGTATATGTACATGTATGTATTTAAGTAATGGCTAAAGGAATTTCCCAGTACAAGTTATTTATCGGTTGTATAAAAAAATATATATATATTTAGCCCAAGTTTTCGTATGTTATAAGTAAGTATGTATGGTAACGGCCTATGTTAGGCGGGTCGTTACATTAATATCTTCAGAAGTCTTCTTGATAAAATCTGTGGTCTGAAGTTGCTTCTGTCCAACTTCCTGCCAATGGATAGGAGATCGACATTTCCTTCCATATAGCGCTTCAAATGAAGCCATACCAATCGAAGCATGATAACTGTTGTTATACGAGAATTCAATCAATGGCAGCTTCTGATCCCAATTTCCCTTGAAATCCAGAACACATGATCTCAGCATATCCTCTAGCGTCTGGATGGTTCGTTCTGACTGGCCATCATTTTGGGGGTGAAAAGCCGTACTAAACTTCAATTTCGACCCCATGACATTGTGAACACTTGTCCAAAATCGAGAGGTGAAACGTCCATCACGATCTGAAATAATCGATTTTGGTACTCCGTGTAGTCTAACGATCTGAGATACGTAGACTTCAGCCAATTTCTCCACGGAAAAGGTGGCTTTGGTAGCAATAAAGTGGGCTGATTTGGTTAATCTATCAACAATGACCCAAATCGTGTCATTCCCACTTGCAGTCCTGGGTAGTCCTACTACAAAATCCATTGTAATTTGTTCCCATTTCCATTCGGGAAGCTCTATTTTCTACAAATCTCCTCCAGGATGTCAATGTTCAGCCTTAACCTTCTGACAAGTCAGGCATTTTGACACGAATTCTGCCACTTCATTTTTCATATTTGGCCACCAATAATTCTCTCGAAGGTCCTTGTACATCTTGGAAGTTCCTGGATGTACCATATATAGCGTCTTATGTGCCTCTGACAGTATCTGATCCTTTAAAAATTTAAAGCCGGGAACACAAATCCTTTCTTTGAAGTAAATGACACCATCAGCAGAGGTCTTAAATTCCTTATTCTTTCCCTCAAAAAGTTGTGCCTTTAGCAAAAAGGAATCATTTCCTTGATGTGACTTGATGGCTTCCAGAAGATTGGATTGAAGGGTCAGAGAAGACAATCTCCCTGTTATCATGTCCAGGTTAAACTCAGAAATTTCCCTTTGTAGTGGCTTAGGAAACATTTCGATAGACATCAGCATGCCTATAGATTTTCGACTTAAGGCATCTGCTACCCTGTTTGCCTTTCCAGGGTGGTAAAGGATCTCACAATCGTAATCCTTTACAAGCTCTAGCCATCTACGTTGTCTCATGTTGAGCTCCTTCTGAGTAAAAATATACTTGAGGCTTTGATTATTGGTGTAGATTTCGCATTTGTTCCCATACAAATAGTGCCTCCAAATCTTGAATGCGAAAATCACCGCTGCGAGCTCCAAATCATGGGTAGGATAATTCCTTTCATGAATCTTTAGTTGCCATGAAGCGTAGGCTACCACCTTCCCATTTTGCATCAGGACAGCTCCTAATCCACTTTTAGAAGCATCACTGTAAATCACGAAATTTCCTGCATCTACATCAGGAATTATCAGCACCGGCGCACTTGTCAGCTTCTTCTTGAGCTCTTTAAAGTTTTCCTCGCACTTCTGGGTCCATTCAAATTTCTTCCCTTTTCGGGTAAGGGCTGTGAGTGGTGCAGCAATCTTGGAAAATCCCTCTACAAATCTCTGTAGTATCCGGCTAAACCAAGAAAGCTCCTTATTTCCGTAACATTCTTGGGTACCGGCCATGAACTAACCGCTTCCACTTTTGCAGGATCCACGGAAATTCCTTCCTTTAGCACCACATGACCCAAGAAATGAACTTTCTCCAGCCAAAATTCACATTTTGTGAACTTAGCATAAAGCTTATTTTGTTTTAACGTCTACATTAGCAACCTCAGGTGATGCTCATGTTTCTCTTTGGACCTTGAATAAATCAAAATATCGTCAATAAAGACGATGATGAACTTGTCTAGATATTCCTTGAACACTCGGTTCATAAGGTCCATAAAAGCAGCAGGGGCGTTGGTTAATCCAAATGGCATAACCAAAAACTCATAGTGCCCATATCGTGTTCGAAAAGTCGTTTTGGAGATATCCGACTCCTTGATCCTGAGCTGATGATAGCCTAATCGCAGATTGACTTTCAAAAATACAACTGCTTCCCTGAGTTGATCAAAAAGATCATCAATCCTCGGAAGGGGATACTTGTTCTTGATCGTGATCTTGTTCAGCTCGTGATAGTCGATACACATATGCAAAGATCCATCCTTCTTCTTTACGAACAAAACAGGCGCTCCCCACGGAGAGTGACTCTGTCGGATAAATCCTTTATCAAGCAGTTCTTGCAACTGCACTTGAAGCTCCCTAAGCTCGGCTGGTGCCATACGGTATGGCGCTTTCGATATCGGTGCAGCTCCAGGCAATAGCTCGATCTCGAAGGAAATTTCACGTTCTGGCGGAAGTCCTAGTAAGTCATTCGGAAAGACATCCACATACTCCTTTATAATGGGGACATCTTCTGTCGTCATCTCTATTTCCCGATCTTTGTCCACCATGTTAGCTAAATATCCTTGGCAGCCATTAGCTAACATCTTCCAAGCCTTTATTGCCGTAATCAGTCTGGTCGCTGAACTCCGAGATTGTCCGTAGAAGCTAAACTCTTCCTCACCATAAGGGTTGAACGTTACACAACGATTTCGGCAGTCGATCTTGACGTTATATTTGCCTAAGAAATCCATCCCTAAGATCACATCAAAATCTTGAAGCTTGATCGCGATGAGATCTACAAACAATTCTCTGCCACAGATTACCAGGGAAATATTTCGTATCCAAAAATTGGACCATAAAATTTTTCTGGATGGCAAAGAGGTTTTGAAAGGCTGTTCTAAATTATCCACACTTCTTCCTAACTTCTGGACGAACTCCAAAGATATGAATGAGTGAGTGGCACCAGAATCAAACAAGGCAATTGCATCATAGGTGGTGATAGAAATCTGACCTGTCACCACACGGGAAGTTCCTGCTTCTGCATCTCCTTTAGTGTATGCATAAATCCTAGCTTGGGGTTCAGGAGCCTCTAATCTGCCTTGTGCGATTGAGGGTCCTTCAATCCTTGCTTGGACCGCATGCAGTTGACAGTTCGCATTCCGGCTCGGATATGGAGGATTCTGGCCTTGGTTGTTCATAGTGCAATTCCTCGCATAATGCCCCTCCTTGCCACAAAGGTAGCAAGCGTTCGTCCCCATTCGACATATTCCCGGATGTTTCCTTCCACATTTAGCGCACATCGGGAAGTCAGTGTTATTACCCTTATTTCCTCGAGTGTTCCTCTTCTGAGGGTAGTTCCTTTGTTGTTGTCCCTGGCCCGTGAAATTCCCCTTTCTTTTGTTCCTTCCAAACTGCTTGGAACTCTGGGCAGGGTTATTGGTCTGGCCTTTTGGGAATGGTTCTGCATTCTGACGGGACTGTATCTGCTTAACCACGGCTTTCTCCTCCTTTCTAGCCTTAAAAATCTGAGCCCTTGCTTCCTTATCCTGGTTGATCCGGTACTCGGCACTTATTACCCGACTTACACAATCAGACACCAGGGTAGGTGGACTGCTGCCAACACTCACTTGCTTGGAGATGTCTGTCCGGAACATCTTCATCATTCTTCTAACCTTTTCAGTTTCACTGGGAACAAGCTCCGGACATAGGCGAGCTAGTTGCTCAAACTTCTTGACAGCCTCCATTACTATCATCGACCCTTGTTTCAAATTTGTGAACTCGTCTTGTTGAGCGGCAAGCACTTCTCTGTTATTGTGCATGGTGTGGAACTCAGTCATGAAATCCTGCCAGCTCATAAGCGTAACATCTCGACACATCTGAACTGTCATCCACCAGTGCCTTGCGTCCTTTTTGAGAGCGAAAGAGGCACAGATAACCTTTTCCTGCTCCGTGAGTCTCATAAAATCCAGAATAACCTGGATATCGATTAGCCAATTATCAGCGGCTATGGGGTCGGTAGGTCCTTCAAATTCAGGCGCCTTCATCCGCCTAAATCGTTCATACAATAAATCCTCCCGTACTAACGGTGGGTTGATTTGCACTCCAGCGGGTGCTATCGGGACTTCTGGCTGGACCTCTGGTTGAACCTCGAGCACCGGAGGTACTACTGGGGGTACCTGGTGAACTGGAGGTGGAATCTCATTAACTTGGGGCCTTTGATTCATTTGAGCTATCTACTCTCGTAGTCTATCAGTTTCCCGTTGTTGCTCAAGCAACTGTCGCTGTAAATTTGCTACAATGGTCGCGAAATCCGGCTCAGGCGGATTTACAGGCATTGTTCAGCGCGGGCGTACCATCTTCTAGAATCCTATTAAATCATAAGAAAGGATATTATCATACTATTAATATCCTTTCTTTCATGTACAACTCATCGTATCATAACATAACATCATCATCGCATACTTATCATAATGTTCATAATCATAACATAATGTCATTATGTGCTTATCATAGCACTCGTAATCATAACATTATATTTTCACATACATATCATACTTAAACTGTCTTTTTGTACACTTAACAAAAAGTACATCATATTTACAATATCGTATGTACATATCTGTTACATCATACTTTATATACATAGTCAAAACTAGGATGGAAGTGTCTACCACTTTACCATCATACATTTGTACAAGCCTATTATCAAAAAAGAATAAGCTAATACAAAACAGTCTCATAGTCAAAAATATATATACATGTCGATCTATATCTAATCTATGTACTCGATCGTGACCACAGAGGAAGCGTCGGAGTCTGCGTCCCAATCTCCGTCGTCGTATAAAATCTCGTCTGGATCGTCCTCAAACTCGTCTCCCTCGTCTATCCAGCCTCCGTACCCAGGCTCGTACTCTGGTTCCTCCCCGTCGTCCTCGTCATCACTGGAAATGTCGATGATCGGGGGATCCTCTGGAGCATCCATATCGTAGTCAACGTCATGATCATCGGCCTCTATCTCATCCTCAGGGGCGAGTACCTCCTGCAGTGGAACTACTGGAATCGGGTCCTCCGAAAAGGCTAGGCCTGCCTCAAACATCGGCTCTCCTATCCCGGCGTCGTCAACGGGTACCTGAGGCTCAACCACATATGTATCGGCCTGCATGGCATGAACAATGACCTCGGCGTCCATGATGTACTCGATCATGTGTCCCACGGTCATATCAGGCGTAGGCGCTGGGACGTGCTGTCGAATCTGAGGGGGTAATCCGTTCCGCAGAATCACTAACGCCTGCATCCCTGGACTAACTATATCCTGAGGAATGTGAGGCAACATCGCCTCCTGGAATCGCCGGCAGTAGTGGCCCATAGACTCCTGAGGGTAAGCATGCCAATCTGCTACATAACTGAAATATCGTTCTAGGTGCATGGCGCGATAAATCTCAGGATCTCGATACAGCCCATCGGCTCCCTCATCAGGTACGGGTCCAAAACGTACAATCACCAAGGTGCGAAAGTGCACCCAGGTGCGATCTGGCATCGCTCGCTCCCCGAGCGTCATCCACCACAATCTGGCGTCCGCTACCAGGCACCTGCAGGCTAACGAAACCTGAAGGTGAGCCTCTATATGGCAGATGTGGAAGATCGTCTCCATATCGTATAACCAAGCCGATAATGACGCGGTCCGATGAGTGCCATCAAATAACAGGGGCTGCATCCCGTTAAATGCATAGGCTGCGTAGCGATCCTCCTCTACTCGCCTCGGATCCATATCGTCGTATCTACCATATCATAATATCATAGTAAATATTTATGCATAAAAATAAATTTAACTTACAATGATGGTGGTGATGGCAGGCTGACTGTGAAATTGGATTACAGGAAACCGCTCTAATACCAAACTCTATAACGACCCGCCTAGCACAGGCTGTTACCATACTTACATACTTAATGTCTCTCTTAATACTTACTTACTTAGCGAAAACAGCGGAAATTTTTTTTATACGGTGCGCACACACACGAATACGTACATACGAAATAACGTTTACTAAATAAAAATGTTCGGGCGTAAAATAAAACATATAAAATAAATACATAAAATATCGAAACGCGTAGCGGCACTTATTCCCACATTTCATAGTTTGCCCCGCCACGCTTCACCATCTTGCATCACATACTTCTCGTAGGTTGCTTACCTACAGCATAGACGTCAAACGTGAGCTTTCGCTCAGCAAGTACAACTAAGACATCCGCGACACAACAAACTCTAACATATCATAACATATCGTAACTTATCATAACTTATCATAGCATAACATAATCATGCATGAGCCATTTATGTTTTATTATGCTTTCTTATTTCTTCATAACATACTTTCTTATCTTATCTTAACTTATGGGCCCCTTAACATAAGTGTCCGTACCGGGCGCGCAACTATGGAGTGGTTGGGGCGGCCAGTCCATTTCCAACTCAAACCATAGTCCAACCTGACCTAACGCGGGTCGGTACGACACAGGCAAGCTTGCTTGCCATCATAACTTTCATCGTCTCATACCTTGTTCTTATTCTTATTAATTGGTGAACATGCTTTGTGATGTCTCACACAATTAAATCATGATCGTATCTTAGCCATACCAAAGCCTTAACATAACTTATGTCCTAGCATAACATGATTCTAGCATATTTCATAGCATATAGCATGCATCATAGCACATAGCATACTTTATAGCCTATAGCATTTACCATAGCACATAACACTCACCATAGCATATAACATACATCATAGCATATAGCATTCACCATAGCATATAGCATACATTCAATATACTTGGGTAAGTATTCACAACCAAGCCTATGCTGTAGGCGGAGTTGTACTTACCTTATTTGCTGTGTCCGAAACCGAGCTTGATCCCGTCAGGATACTACAGCACTCTACCTTCTGTTGTAATATAAAAGTAAGGGTTAGAAATGTTGGTGATATAACCAACATCCATATATAACTTTAGTTATATGCCCCTTACTTAATCTCATGTTATCCTATTTGATTACATCAAGTAACCCTAGGGTTTAAACTTACCCTAATCGGATTATTTCTACTTTGGTTTCAAAAACCCATTTTTTTACTTTCTTTTGGAAAAAAAAAACTTATATTTTATGTACAAAAATCCTTTGTTTAACTCTGAAAATTTGTAACTATAAAGTAGGATTTGTTAAAATTATTGACTATTGGAAACTGCCTATGGAACAATTTCACATTGTCAATTTATCTGTGTTTGTGCAGAATGGTCCTTTTCCTGCACTGTTTTTCAAAAATCCTGTACAGGAATTCCCTATTTCCTGCACAATTTTTGAAATCCAATTTAATTTAAAAATATAAACCGAATTTGAAAAAGTTTTCTTCATGAAAATTTTATACCTTGAAAAACTCTACAACTCTTGTGTTTTACTCAAAACCTAATTCGGACTCTAACCTACTCATTTCCCCTATTGAACCCACCTGGCCGTACATGAAGTCTGGGCACGGTCAGGCTGGATTTTTGTAAAAACCAAGGCCGTTGGGGCCTTATTTTGCAAAATGGTCTAAGTTTCCCCCTAGGAAAATCTCTTCTCTACAACTTTCATGTTTTACATTTTTCCAAATTCGGCCTCTAAGGACCTCAAAACCGGGTTTCCAGAAAACTGGCCAGTTTCCTCCCGAACTGGCAGTTTCCTTGATTAAATTGTTTTTACGTCCTAATCGTGCACCCTACCTCAATCGGCAGCAGCCGAGAGCTTAAGGTCAAACATGCAGCGTATTTCTAACGCCAAGTTTTGTCATCCAACAAAATTAGGGACATACATTAACATCATCATTAAGCATAAAATCCCTAAACTCATGCAAGCATCAAAACCAACCATAAACCCTAACAATCAAGCACAAGACCTAAAAATCTAATATAGGGCCATAAATTAAATTGAGCTTATGCTCTTACAAATTCAACTTGAAATACACTTAAATTTCAAATTGAAACTTAAATTGAAGAGCTTAGGGTGTCAAAGGGGTTTACCTTGATTAAATCAAGTGTTGGCTTGACTTTATCTTTGATTTCCCCTTTCCTCCTTGGCTCCACCAAAAAAAACCGGCCTCCTTGGCTAGTTTGGTTCCAAAGTTTTTCCACCAACCTTACTCCAAAATCCGGCCAAATCTTGAATTTTCTCTTCCTCTCTCCTTCCTCTCCCACAACCGGCCTTCTTGGCCAAAAAAGGGCTCCAAAATTTTCCGGCCACTTAGCTTGGTTCCTTACCAAAACCGGTCACTTGGACCTAGCTTCACTCACCTTTTTTTTTTTTTTTCCTTAGGTTTTTCTTTTCCTTGATTTCGGTTTTTAGAGAGTGAAATTGTCGAGAGATTTTGACATAGTTTGGCTAAGATTTCTAATTTTTTGAACAATGGCTCACCTATTTATAGGTGAAGTGGAACTTCTTTAAATTGCTAAAAGGTCCTTGAAGAAGCAAGAATTTGCACAAAAAGTCCCTTAGGTGGCCGGCCAAGATGGGTCTAGAACATCCCAAATTTCTTTCCAAAATTTCCTTAATCCAATAATGATGTCATAATTAAAAAGTATGATGATGTAAGCTCATTAAGGCTTGTTTGCTCCTTTTCCTTAATATACAGTCCACTTTTAAGCTAACAAAGATATCTTTAATAATAGGCTCACTAATGCACAGTACTGTTATACTGAACTACAGTCCAAAATTTATCTGTGTAAAAATGAACTGTGTAAAAATTTTCTTATAACTTTAAGCCATTTGGCCCTTGATACCCTAATTAATGTGTTTAATTTTTCTATGGTGGTTTTGGATCTTAATCATACTATCTTACCCGTAAAGACGGTTTTCTGCAGTATATTTTCTACACTGCTACTTATATAACAATACTGACATATCTTTGACTTTCCTGGCCAACTATTGACTTTCTTGTCAACCATTGACTTTCTTGTCAAGGTTTGACTTCTTTGGTCAATAGTTGACTTTCTTGGTCAACAGTTGACTTTCTTGGTCGGACTTTGACCAACATAGAATCATAACATTTTTTACCCCTTTCTACTTAAGAAGTCACATGCTTGGTAAGCAATCATTTTTTAGTCTTATAAGATCATAAGAACTCACAAAATTTAATAAAAACCCTTAACCGGGTTCTTTCATAAATACCTTCATGGTACAAACAAATTCCCTAAAAAAAAGAAATCGTAATGCTAAAAAAAATTAGTCATTACAATATGAGACTATTGTTAAGAATAGTAGGGACCAAGCACAAAATATTGAGTTTGAGGATGAGCCTATACGAAGCAAACGAGTAAGGGTAGAAAAAGTTTTTGGTCCAGATTATCTAACCTATTTGCTAGAAGGTGAACCTCAAAGCTTTAAAGAAGCTGTGAACTTTTCAGATGGTCCTTTATGGAAAGAGGCCATAAAGAGTGAAATTGATTTCATTCTGCATAATCATACGTGGGAATTGGTAAATCTTCCTCCAGGATGTAAACCGTTAGGTTAGAAATGGATATTGAAGAGGAAAATGAACACAGATGGGACAATTGACAAGTACAAGGCTAGACTTGTGATCAAAGGATATAGACAACGAGAAAGTCTTGATTACTTTGACACATATTCGCCTGTGACTAGAATAAATTCCATAAGGATGACACTTGCAATTGCCGCTTTGCGGAATCTTGAAGTACATCAAATGGATGTGAAAACAGCTTTCCTAAATGGAGATTTAGATGAGGAAATATATATGGAATTACTCAAGGGTTTTTCTGCACCTAGACAGGAAGGGAAAGTTTGTAAACTGGTGAAGTCTCTATATAGCTTGAAACAAGCACCAAAACAATGGCATGAAAAATTTGACAGTGCTATGTTAGCTAACAGATTCAAGATCAATGAGTGTGACAAATGTGTTTATGTCAAAAACACAGAAAATGGTTATGTCATTTTATGTTTTATGTTGATGACATGCTAATTGTTGGTAGTGATGTTAAGATGATCAAATCTACTAAGGATATGTTGAAATCAAGATTTGATATGAAAGATATGGGTCTAGCTGATGTAATATTGGGAATTAAAATTACAAGAACATCGGATGGACTTGTACTGAGTCAGTCACACTATGTAGTCAAGATTCTTGAGAAATTCAACAAGAATGATTCTGGTGTGGCCAAAACGCCATTAGATACAAGTCTTCACCTATCCAAGAATAAGAGTGAGAGTGTCTCTTAAGTAGAGTACTCAAGGGTGATTGGGAGTCTAATATACTGAATGAGCTGTACGAGACCAGATATTGCTTACACAGTTAGTAAACTAAGTAGATACATGAGTAATCTGGGAGCTAACCATTGGAAAGCAATTGTAAGAGTACTAAGGTACTTGCGGTATACTCGTTGTTATGAGTTGCATTATACCAGATATCCTGCTGTACTAGAAGGATATGGTGATGCAAATTGGATATTTGATATAAAATATTCTAAATCTACTAGTGGATATGTGTTCACACTAGCAGGAGCAGCTGTATCATGGAAATCCTCTAAACAAACTGTTATAGCCAGTTACACAATGGAGTCTGAGTTTATTGCATTGGACAAATGTGGAGAAGAAGCTGAATGGCTACGCCATTTCTTAGAGGATATTCCAAGGTGGCCAAAGCCTGTGCCAGCAATAAGCATACATTGTGATAGTCAGTCAACTACTGGAAGGGCACATAACAATATGTATAATGGTAAGTCTAGACATATACGTCGTAGACACAATACCATTAGACAACTACTCTCAACAAGGGTTATCTCTATTGACTATGTGAAGTCAAAGGATAACATTGCAGATCTGCTAACCAAAGGGTTAAATAGAGAGTTAGTTGATAAGTCATCAAGGGAAATGGAACTAAAGCCATAAAAGATTAGGTCAATACAACGGAAACCCAACCTAGTTGACTGGAGATCCCAAGATCTAGGTTCAAAGGGACAACCTAGTTGTAAAGACCAAGCTGGATCACTGTGGGGGTTACCCTCCAATCCATTCCTATGATGAAAACAGTCATACCCATATGAGATAGGTTAAGCTATGCTTTTAATGATTCTTAAGCGTCGGGAATCTGAGCGAAGTAATATGGGTTACTCTTGATTAAGAAATCACCTATGTGAGAAAGGAGTGGGGCCGGTCCAAAGAAGAATTTTGTAAGGCTAAAATTCTTTAGAAACTCTCGCAGAACCAGGCAAGATGTCCATGGCCAAAATGGACATAACAGTGAGAACTGAATTATGTCAGGAAAATCCCTCTGTGAGGTATATCATCATTTACACAAACGACATAACAGTTCAAGGACATCACGTCTACTGGTCAGTCAGTAAAGTAAATATATTATCACAAGGGAAGGTTGAAAGGGTAACACCTACCTATCATTTCCAGGTTTCAACCGTTGAACTCTATCACCAGGTCAAATCTAAGTGTCTGTCGATTTGTCTAGTGTTTTTTGTCAATTTCATTCATATGGGGGATTGTTGGAAAAATGGCTTTTACAAGCCATTTTAATGGTCATTTTGAGACTTGAATTTGAGCGGGACCTACTTCGTGTTGGTTCATGGTGAATTCGTGTTCTTCTCCGCAAGAAGATCGAAATCGAATTTTAATACGCTCAAAATGATGAAATGGTGAATGAGAAATTGACTCATAAAATTGCACCAATGAAGTTGGAAATATTAGAGAAAGGAAGTGAGGAAACTCTTGTCCCACATGGGAAAGATGTCGCACTGAATTACCCACTCCGTGCAGGCTTCATTTTGCTGCACAGTTTTAAATTAGGTTTAAATTTTTTTTTTTTCCAATTTAAATTTTTAATTGACTGCAATTACTCCATGGAGGTTACTGTTGTTAACCTTTAAGCCTCGGAAAATGTTTTCTAATTAATAGGAATAATACCATGATTTATTCCAAAAGCATGAAAACGTTTGTGAAAACTGGTAACAGCGAAAGCGTTTGGCTTCTAGAAAGTTAAAGCCATTAAAGCCATTGTAAATGGTTGAAACATTTGGTTGGTTCTGGCTAGTTACGCCATTGTAAATGGCTGACCAGTTGATTCCTCACATGAATGCCTATAAATTGGCATCCATTCTTAGTCGAAGAAGAACACATGAAAAATACAAACTTTTCTTTTCTTTTCTTAGTGATTTGTGTCTAGGTGTCTTTAGTGATAGAGTTCGGGCATTTTTCAAGTTCGCCGGAAGCTGTAACGTGGTGCACTGTTACTGCTTGTAAACCATTGTATCCATGGAAGCAGACGCCGATTGATCCTCGAGCACCGACGGTGAGGAGGCAAATGTGTTTTAAGGAAACCGTGTGACACACAGGCCTCGGTGTTCATCGACAATTTCTGTTATCTTGTATTATTATGTATTTTTTGTAACGCCCCGACCTACGTATGGCCGTTACCATACTTACTTAACTACATTTCAGTTTTAATAACTTAAACTTACTTGAAAATTTGAGAATGTATTTTTTAAAAAACATATATAAATAGACTAGTCCATATAAGTAAGCTTTCCATGCATACACATTACTTGTTTATCAAAATAAGAACTCATACATAATCTTTATATATTTAACTCAACTCTTCAAACATGATATATATATATATATATAGTATAACACAACTCACTTATATATATATATATATATATATATATTTGGTTCAAAAGAAATTGCAGAAAAATTTGCGTAGTGGTATCCCACACCGCCCTTCACTTGTCGCATCATCCGCATGGCCCACCAATTAAGCTGCAGGCTTTTTACCTACAGTATGAAATATACTGATGAGCTTAGGCTCAGCAAGTACAAACTTAATATCACAAAAACATGTCAAGCATCATGTAACTTATGCATGAACCATTTATGATCAATTATGAATCTCTTATGCTCCATTATTGACTTATTATGAATTTATTATAAACTTACTATCTTGCTTAACATGTGGGCCCCTTGTGTACGTACCAAATGCGCGTGATCCACAGAAAGTTAAGGTTTGCAAGGTCCTTAACAATTCTGGGAATCATGTAAGCCTTCACGATTAGGCGGAAGGTCTTAGTAACTTGAACTTGAAACATGTATAATCCTCCACGATCTGGCGGGAGGTTGGTACGACACCTTACTTGTCTTAGTGTAGTCTTAGTCTTGGAAAAGTAACAAGACTAAGATTCTTTGCTTGTGATCTTATTAGTCATGATGCATATGATGCATAGATATAGTATGACATAAAGATCACTAACATAGAATGACTTATGGCTTATTAATAAAGCATGGCATGTATATAAACATGGCATCATCATAAAACATGGCATGCACATAAACATGGCACATCATGGTATATATGTAAACAAGTCATGCTTGAAAATAGTTTACTATTTTTCATACTGTAGGTGAGGTTTGTACATACCGGTTTATGCTACGTCTTGGGTTTTGTTGCTCCAAATCAGGTTGCAAGAACAGGTTACTTCCCTGTTTCCCCAAAAGGACGTAAGATAAGGGCCATCTTATCTTATCATAAATCATTGCATTCAATGCTGGTATCCTTAACTAGCATTCATTAGTAATCCTAGTTACATGTCCCCCACACACTACCATGAAAGCTTATTTGGTTACTAAGTGTAACCCTAAACAGTATATTGTTTATTGTGTTAATGAACTTTTGGGTTCAAGGCCTAATCATACCTAGTATCTTGGGTTTTGTTGCCCCAAATCATGTTGCAAGAACAGGTTACTTCCCTGTTGCCCCAAAAGGACGTAAGATAAGGGCCATCTTATCTTATCATAAATCATTGCATTCAATGCTGGTATCCTTAACCAGCATTCATTAGTAATCCTAGTTACATGTTCCCCACACACTACCATGAAAGCTTATTTGGTTACTAAGTGTAACCCTAAACAGTATATTGTTTATTGTGTTAATGAACTTTTGGGTTCAAGGCCTAATCATACCTAGTATCTTATTAGGTTACTATTAGTAACCCTAGGTATAAGCCCAAGTCATATTTGGATCAAAAACCCTATTGGGTTACTAAGGCTCAATTTTTAAAAGTTATATCCTATTAGGTTACTATTGGTAACCATGGGCTTTAGGCCCGGCCCAGTAACATGGGTATCCTACCCGGTTACCGTTGGTCATCATATTGTTACCGTGTTTTGAAGATAGCTTTTGGCCCATTTATTTATTTTTCTCTTTTCTTGATAAAACCTAGTATTTATTGTCCAAATTTTCTTTGTACAAAAATCCTTGTGTGAACTTTCAATCTTTTTACAAAATTGTAATTTTTTTCTGAGTAAGTGTAATGAAATTGTTAGGTTTTGAAAACTATATTTGAAAACAGTTTCATAATGCCATTTATCAGTGTATGTGCAGGAATTATCTATTCCTGCATTGCTTTTGAAAATCCTGTGCAGGAATTTCCTGTATTCTGCATAGTTTTTAGAATCCAGTTGTATCTAAAAATCTGTTTGGATTTTGAAAAAGTTTTCTTCACAGAAGTTTGAGATCTTGAAAACCCTACAACTTTCATTCTTTACTCAAAACCCAGTTCTGCCTTTAACCTATCCTTTTTCTTTGTTGAACCTGCCTGGCCGTGCACAGGGTTTGGGCAGACTAGGCACGGGTTTTCATGAAAACAGAATCCTTTTCAGGCTTATTTTTAAAAACTGTTTACTCTATCCCCTAGAATTTTTCATTTTCTACAACTTTACAGTTTTGACTTTTCTCAAATTTGGCCTCTAAAGACCTCAAAATCCTGTTTCTAGATTGCTGTCCAGTTTTGATCCGAAACTGGCAGTTTCCATTTTAGTTGGTTCTTACGTAAAATTACGCATACACTACCTCAAACGGTTAAAACCGTGAGCCTAAATCAAGCATGCAGTGTGTTACATAATGTTTTCATTGCCATACAGTCATTTTTCATTCATAGAATCTTTCATGCAAACCCATATGGTGAATCTTCTCCAACTAGGGTTTTTAGGGTTTTCTTGAACCCTACATGCAACATACATTACCAATTCAATTTTTCATCCATGCAACATCATTCTTGAGTGTGTGGGGACATACTACAAACACATACTAGGCATTCATACATACCACATAATCTCTAACACATATTATCATAAACATGCATCAAACCATAAATCAAAACCAGTCACCCTAATCAAGCACAAATCTAAGCTTTTGCATGAAAAAAAAAATGAGCTTATGCTCTTACATTCCCAACATGGAAATACACTTAAATTTTGAATCAAACTAAATTGAAGAACTAGAGGGTGGAGAGGTTTACCTCTAGATCTAGGAGAGTGCATCTATCCTTTGGTTGAGAAAATTTTCTTAACTTTCCTCACCTTCACAAAACCGACCACTCTTCTTCTCTTTTCTTTTTTTTTTTTTTTTTTGGCTTCTAAGGGAGAGAGAAAAAGTTGAAAGAGAGGCAAAAATTTGGGGTCCAACTCATGGGTTTAATTCTACATCCCACCCCTATTTATAGGTGAAAAATACCTAATTTTTCACAATTATTTTTATTCTTAAAATTGCATATTAGGGTCTAAAAAAAATATTTGCTCAAATACCCCCTTAGGTGGCCGGCCATTATGGGTCCTTGGAGGCCAAGTAATCTTTCATGTTCATCCATTCAATTAACCAATCAAAAGCTACCACCCATTTATTCCAATTTTCCAAAAATCCCAAAATTCACATATTTATCCTAGATGAGGTGTCCTCCCATTAGGGCCTTGTTTGGATTTCCTCTTAATATGCAGTCCATTTTTATACTAATGCAGATACTACAAATACTATTTTCAACTAATAACAATACTGTTATACTGGACTACAGTCCAGAATTCATCTGCGTATTATTGGACTGCGTAATTATTTTTCTTATGACTTAAAGCTACTTAGCCCTTATTGTCCTAAATAATGTGTTTGATTTTTTTAGAGTGGTTCAAGTCCTTATTCTTACTATTTCATCTGTGATGACGGTTTTTTCGCAGTATAATTTCCATACTGCTTGCTATGCTGCAGTACCGTCATAATCATGCCTTGAATTATTCTGGTCAAACTTTGACCGAAATAAAATCATAAATTCTTATTCTGTCTTTTTCCTTAAAAGGCCTCGTTCTTGACCTAATAAACTTATTATTGAGTCTCATAATTAATTAAACGAGAACTCAAACATATACTGATAAAATTATGAATTTCACATTGATATTCATAATTTTCATGAAACATCACATAAACACATAGCACGGACTTAAATTTCTTTACAAACAAGGAAATCATGAGTCCGTAAAAATTTCGGTTATTACATTTTTGTTGCTAACAAATTTCATGTTTGTTAATTCCGACATTTGTTTGTTGTCCTATTTTTCATATTTTGCTAACTGCAACTTGAAGAGCAAAAGGATAGGACAAAATTTGCAGGAAATCTTAAAGAATTGTGACAACAATCATGGGGGTTTTTCCTTCCAATGTTTTATCTTTTTTATTTTTGTAATTTCATTGTGCTTGAACCTTTATTTGCTTGTTTCTAGTTTTAATTTCAATTATGAAGTAGTTTTTTGTTTTTTGAGGTACTTGGAAGATGTGACATCGCCGAGTTCTCTTATGTTTTGCTCAACAAGAATTGGAACCTTTTTATAATGCTTGGTGGAGATTCAATTATTTACTAATTAGGTTTCCTTATCATGGTTTCTCTAAAGAATCTCAAATTCAAATTTTCCTTAATGGCTTGTATGCTTTAACTAGACATTGGGTTGAAAGTGGAGATGGTACCACCTCTTTCTACCATAGGTCCATTGATGAAGCTTATTTGATGTTGGAAGATATGGCTAAATTTGATCGTTGGAATTGGGATTGTTCAAGGAACAACCAAGGTTGGGAGAACAATTCCAACATTGAGAAGCCATGGATTGACATCCAACCTCAAGATACGGAGCCACCCCCCGAATTTCAAGTTTTATTTGCTCACAATATGGCGAGGATGGATTACATATTAAGATGATGTGGTTGGATGAAATTCTAGAGGAATCACTTGAAACCGCTAGGCGTACGGCAGCAATGGTGCAACAATTTCAAGAGTTTGAAAACAACGTTTCCAACTATTGATGTTTCAACTCCAAATATGGAACATTGCCACCTAGAAGAGCCTAAACCGATTTTGGAGCACCTGGAGATGTTTGAGGACGATTCTCGAAGTAAGGAAGGGACATTTGACTTGGTCCACGAAGAAAATTCACTAGAAAAAGTCCTTGGTGCTCAACATAGTTTGCCATCATCAATCATCTAAGAGCAATTTTATAAATATCCAATGTGGCCGACTCCTCCACCATTATTAGCATCATTCCTTCATGCTCACCAAGCACATCCATCAAAGCCAAACCTTGTGGGAGCCACGTGCCGAAAATTCCACATCTTGCTAGGCTTGAGGGTAATTTGAACCAAGACCCATATGTGGTGTTGTATGACACCTATTATGTGTAGAAGCCACTCTTTGATGATCACTTCTCCAATAATAGTCAAGCCAATGACTATAAATCTAGCGTTTATTGGGAGGTAACTCAAGTTTCCAAACTTTTTACTTGCTTTGTTTGATTTTCAATAATTTTAAGTTTTAGGATCTTTTTACTTCCTTTTTTGTTTTTCTTCTCTAGGTACAAGCGCTAGAGCCAAGGGGAGTTGGCGACAATTCAAGGGAGCGAGCCATCAAGCTCAAGCACTAATGAGGGGAGTTTCCTAATCCCTCTTTTTAATTTTATATGGCTTACACATTAAAGACAATGTGCATATTAAGTTTTGGGGGTGAATTCTGGTTTTCATTTTTCTTGTTTTTGTTTACACACAAAAAATAAATAAATCAAAAAAATCAAAAATTTGAGAAATTTAAAAAAAAAATTATGAATAATTAGAGGTACTTTGTGCTTTCTTTGGTGATTCTCATTGTTCCAATGATAGAACTTTGATTTGATATTGTACATAGGTTTTGGAAAAATGCGGATATTGCTTGTGCTTGTGTTTAATTCTTGAGTTAGTTTCATTTTGTTTGTGATTATTCCATCTTTGAGCACCTTGTCTTGATATTTGAGTTGTGTGCATATTTGGAGAAGATTTACGTGAATATGTGATTTTCTGGATCTCACAAGTCTTAAGAATTTGTTTGATTCTCTATTGAGGTGAAATCCTAGACTACACTTGATTAGTGAAATGATTAGAACCTTCTTTGGACCATTTGAGCCTTTCAAGCCTACCATTCAATATATTATTTTTTCCCTAGTATACCCCATTGAACCTTATTTACTTTTTTTCTTTGTCACCCACATTTTAGCCCAGCCTTTTAATAATTTTCAACTTTTCATCCTTCACTCTTTAAGCAGATTTGGTATTCTAGGAACTGAGTATGAGAGGATTGGTGGAGTTACGAAAATTTGTTTGTGTTTAATAAAAAAAAAAGAAAAAGAAAAAAAATACAAAAAACAAGAGAGAGAGAGAGAGAGGAAAAAAAAAAAAAAAAGGGGAGTTCTACACCCTTTGCTCATAAAAGAAATACATAAGTTTGGGGTGTAGTGTCTACTAAAAAAAAATAAAATGAAGTGAAAAAAAATAAAATCAAATAAAGTGGATGACAAATGGTAAGTTTGAATATAAGTTTGGGGGTATTACATGGAGATTGTGAAAAGAGCTCTAAAAGGGTCCTAGAATGATTATTGTGTTTAGGGTGTGATTTGAGCCACATTATTTTTTTATATCCTTCCCTCGCCCTAGCCTTACATTACAAGCTTAATAATGTCCAAATAATTATTGATTTTGTGTTAGTCTACATTAGTGGAGAGAGAGATGAAAAACAAACTTATGAGACTTGTTTGCTTTATTTGAGATCATATGTTAATTTCATACTTGCATAAATTTATTTGGATTGTACATAATGAATTGAGAAAGACAACGCGTACACACACAAATAATCCAATTTGAGATGTGACAACTCTACATTAATTACAACACTTAGACAATGTTTGTGTTTTTCTCTAAGATATGTCATTAACAATTTTTGAGGAAATTTATAAATCACCATTTTACCACAATTTGCTTCTAGTTTATTTTTGTTTCTTTTCTTGTTTGTTTTGCTCGAGGACAAGCAAAATCTTAAGTTTGAGGGTGTATAACTCTATAAAATAGAGTTATTTTACCATTTTGATTTTTTGTAATTTGATTTAATTAGTCTAATATTAATTTTACTATGTTGTCATTAATTTATCCCTTTAACTAGTTAATTTTTTCGTTTCTGTAGATTAATTAGGTGAAAATGGGCAAATGGTGATTTGTGGACACTAATTGGGAACAAAATTCATCATTAAATGGCCTAAAAATGAATTAGATTTTAAATCCACACCGGAGCCACACCATGTAACACCCCGACCTACGTAGGGCCGTTACCGTGCTTACATACCAAATCTTATGGCGATCCACCATACATGGCCGCTACTTCATACTTAACATACTTGAACATACTCTCGTATTTCATAAAAATACGGAAATACTTTTTTTTTAAAACTTAAATTTAAATTTCTTTTTAAACTCAACTTAAAACTCAACTTAATCTCATACTTATATATATTACTTAACTAAGTACTGAATTTTAAAACCATTTTAAAACTTTGGATAAACCATACTAATTATCATAGTAGTAAACACTAACCTAGTACTAAGTACCAGTGCCATCAAATTAGTATAACATATCACAAACATATATTTTCCTAAAACACGTGGCGGTGTCCAACCCAAATTTTACAGTCTGCAGCGCCATCTCTCCACAGTCTTGCATCAAGTATTATTGGTAGGTTGCTTACCTACAGCATGAACGTAAGTTATGAGCTTATACTCAGTAAGTACAACTTTCTATTCCGCAAAAATATTTTAGGTAAAATAATGTATGAATTGATAATGCATGAACCAATTATGCTTTCTTATGAATCGATTATGCTTCCAATATGAACTTATTATCTTGCTTAACATATGGGCCCTTTGTTCACATACCAAATACTTGCAATCCACAGAAAATTAGGGTTTGCAAGGTCCCTAACAATTCTGGGAACCATATACATAACCCTTCACGCATCAACGAAAGGTCTGAGAATTTTCTTAAACATACATAATCCTCCACGCACCAACGGGAGGTTGGTAAGACACCTTGCTTGTCTTGGTTTAGTCTTAGTCTTGTCATGTGATTTATTATTAGTGAGCATGCTTACATGATGCCACAATAATAAAACATAAATCATATGCATCACATACATTAACACATGATGCTTTGAAAAACATGCAAAGCAGTAAGAACATTAAATCAATGCATAAGTTTTTGAAAAACATGCAAAGCAACAAAATCATTTTGCCTATGCTGTAGGCGGAGTTGTACTTACAAGTCGTCATACGCTCTTGGTCTATCGTCCAAACACGGCACGACAACAGGTTAAACTCCTATTTCAAACAAGGCGTAAGATAATAGTCATCTTACTTACTACAAATTATAACATACTAGATCGGTATCCAATCCGATTACCTTTGGTAATCATAGATACAAATCCTATTATAATAAATCAGTATCCTATCCGATTACTATTGGTACCTTAACATAGTAAACCGGTCTCCTATCCAATTACCATTGGTAATCATGGATACAGGCTCTAACATAACAAATCGATATCCCACCCAATTATCATTGGAAACCATAAACATAAAGCCCAATATAGTAAATCGGTATACTAATGGATTCCTATTCGTCATATAATTATTACTATAATTTCAAGTAACTTGGGATTATTTCATTTTTATTTAAACCTTTTTGAAATAATTTTCATAAAATCTCAGTCTCTTTTTTTTTTTTTAAGAAATCATAAATGTAACGACCCACCTAACGTAGGCCGTTACTGTACTTATTTTACATAATTACTTACTTACTTAATTAGCATAATTTTTTTTTTACAACGTGCACTCACACGAATAAGTACATACTTATAAACGTTTACTAAATAAAATCCTTTGAGTATAAAATAATACACATATTATAAACCAAACGCATAGCGGTCACCATCCCAAATTTCACAGCTAGCAGTGCCATGCTCCACCACCTTGCATCAAAGATTGCCTCTAGGTTATTTACCTACACCATAGACATAAGACGTGAGCTTTCGCTCAGCAAGTACAACTTTAACATCTGCAAAACAAATCATAACAATGCATGAGCCAATTATGTTTCATTATGCTTTCTTAGCTTAACATACTATTGGGCCCCTTACTTAACATAAGTGTACGTACCGTGGTGCGCAGCTATGGAGTGGTTGGGGCAGGCGGCCCAGTCCAACTCAAACCATAGACCAAATCCGACCTAATGCGGGTCAGTACGACATAAGGCAACTTAGCTTGCCAACTTACTTTGATTTCCTTAAGACTTGTTCTTATCTTAAAACATACTAAATAAACCATTTCATACTTTGGTCTTAGTCTTACCATATGAATTAGTGAACATGCTTCATGATGTCACACATAATAAATCATAAATCATATCATAACATTGCATAAGCTTTAAACAAATCATGCAAGTAACAAAACAAATAGCCTATGTTGTAGGCGGAGTTGTACTTACCTCGTATGCTATGTCCTAGGCTTTGTTGCTCCAATTCAGGTCGCAACAACAGGTTACCTCTTTCTATTACAAAGGACATAGGGTAAAGATTCTATAAATCATAATCATAAAATGTTGGTAACCTAACCAACATCCATGAATAACCTTAGTTATATGTCCCCCACACATACTATAATAACTTACTTGGTTACTAATTGTAACCCTAGGGTTTATGGCCTATCATACTTAAATCATATCTTATTAGGTTACTTTGGGTAACCCATGGTGTGAGCCCAAATCATACTTGGGTCAATCTTATTGGGTTACTAAAGCCCAAACTCACAAGTTATATCCTATTAGGTTACTATAGGTAACCTTGGGCTTTGGGCCTAATCCAGTAACTTGGGTATCCTACCCGGTTATCATTGGTTGCCATACTGTTACCATGTTATCAAGATAGCTTTTGAGCTATCTACTCATTTTTTCTTTATTCTTGAAAATTCCTAGTTTTCATTGTCCAAATCCTTGTACAAAAATCCTTGTTTGGTTTTCAATCCTTTGCCAAAACTGTAATTCTTTGAGTAGGGATAATAAAAATTGTTAAATGTTGGAAACTGCCTTTAAAACAGTTTCATGCTTCCAATTATCAGTGTATATGCAGGAATTTTCTTTTCCTGCACTGTGTTTTGAAAATCTTGTGCAGGAATTTTCTGTTTCTTGCACAGTTTTTGGAATCCAATTTTATTTAATTTGAATCTGAAAAAAAATTTCTTCACAAAAGTTTTAGACCTTGAAAAACCCTACAACTTTTATGTTTTGGTCAAAACCCAGTTTGGTCTTTAACCCACTCATTTTCCTTATTGAACCTGCCTGGCCGTGCATGAAGTCTGGGCATGACCAGGTTTGGATTTTTGTAAAAAAAAAAAAAAAAAAAGGCCATTGGAGCCTTATTTTTGAAAAATATTCACGATGCCCCCTAGGAATTTCCATTTTCTACAACTTTTATGTTTTGAGTTTCTCCAAATTCGGCCTCTAAGGGTCTTAAAATTGCCTTTCCAGTAAGCTGCCCAGTTTTACCCGAAACTTGACAGTTTTGCTTTGAATCCGTTTTTACGTAAAATCTACGCGCACACTACCTCAAACGGTCGCAACCGTGAGCCTACGACAAACATGCAGTGTTTCTAATGTAAATTTTCCATTAACATACTATAACGACCCGCCTAGCACAGGCCGTTACCATACATACATACATACATAACGTGTCTTACATATCGTACTTACTTACTTATCAAAAATAGCGGAAATTTTTTTATTTTTTTTTATTTTTATACGGAGTATACGAGCGTATAAGCGATAACTAAATAAAGATGTTCGAATATCAGATAATGTACATAAAAAGACAAAACGTGTAGCGGCTATCATTCCCACATTTCACAGCTCGCCCTGCCACGCTCCCCCATCTTGCATCAGAGATTGCCCGTAGGTTGCTTACCTACAGCATAGACGTAAGACGTGAGATTTCGCTCAGCAAGTACAACTTAAACGTCCGCGGCGTAAAAACAAAACGTAACATATCATAATATATCATAGCATAACATACTTAATCATGCATGAGCCATTTATGCTTCATTATGCTTTCTTATTCTTTCATATCATTCTTTCATAACTTATCTTGCTTATGGGCCCCTTAACATAAGTGTCCATACCGGGCGCGCAACTATGGAGTGGTTGGGGCGGCCAGTCCATTTCCAACTCAAACCATAGTCCAACTCGACCTAACGCGGGTCAGTACGACACGGGCAAGCTTGCTTGTCATCATGCTTACTTTTCATCATCTTATTCTTGATCTTGTTCTTATCATAAGAATTGGTGAACATACCTCATGATGTCACATATTCATAAATCATATCTTAGTCATAACATAACCTTCATCATAACATTCATCATAACATAGCCATGTAATAAACTTGACATATCATCATAACATAACCATATCATAAACTTAACATACATAATTCGTCCTAGCATACCTCATAGCATCAAACATACTAGGCAAGTAACACAACAAAAGCCTATGCTGTAGGCGGAGTTGTACTTACTTCGTTTGCTATGTCCGATAATGTGCTGCTCCAAGTCAAGACATGTAACGAACCGCCTAACGTAGGCCGTTAACATACATACTTAATTTTAACTTACGAATATTTGGGCTAATTTTTTTTTATACAAACGATATATATATACATACAATATACAATAACTTGAACTGGGAGATTCTTTTAGCAATTACTTGCATACATACAAGTACATATACTTATTTACTTATCGTAATACTGAAGTCTTATACTTAAATACAACATTTTTAAGATAACACAGATTAAAAAGAAACGTAGCAGTTCCCGACCTATAGTTTCACAGTTTTGCATTACCACGCTCCACCGTCTTGTATCAAGTACTGCCATAAGTTTGCTTACCTACAGCATAAACATGAGCTATGAGTTTTCGCTCAGCAAGTACAACCATTTATCCGTAAAAACATTTCATAATAACATAATGCATGAACCAATTATGCTTTCTTACTGTCTTCTTAGGTTAGCATACTTTTTAGGCCCTTACATAACATAAATGTACGTACCGTGGCGCGCAGCCATGGAGTGGTTAGGGCGGCCAGCCCTGTCCAACTCAAACCATGAACCAAACCCGACCTGGTACGGGTCGATACGACATATAACATCTTGCTTAGCATCATACTTATTCTTGCCTTTAAGTATAGAAAAACATTCTATTTGTATTTGAAAACATTTCATACTTGTAACAGTTTCTAACTTGAAACCGGGTTCTTACTCATTACCGAGTGACTAATTATTAATGAGCATACTTCGTGATGCCATAATATCAAATATTCATCATATAAACATACATGCTATAACATTCCTCGTATACTTATCAACATACACTTGAAAACATACAAGCCATACACATTCATCATACCTTGAAAACATACATGCCATAGACATTTATCATACACATAACAACATGAACTTGAAGCATACAACAGTAAACATTTTTGTTTATGCTGTAGGCGGAGTCGTACTTACCAGTTATTTTGCACCTTGAATTAAAATATTCCACTTAAACAGGTTGCTTTCCTGTTTTCAAGAAAATCATAGGATAAGAATCATCCTATCATAATATCATAAATAACTCTAGTTACTAACTCATTACAAAATACAAACCCTAAAACTCAACTCCTTTTTGAATTTTAGTAAAACCCTAGAATTCTAAAAAAAACTGTGTTTGAAACCAATTCATAAATTTGGTCCTTTTCTTACAAATATGTTTTAAATTTGAAAAAGTTTTCTTCATGAAAGTTGTAGATCTCTAAGTCTCCTACAACTTTTGTTTTTAACTCAAAACTCAATTCTGTCCTTAACCTACTTGTTTCTTCCTTTGAAAATGTTTTGACCATATTTACTAATCATAACTTGGTCTCGGGTTTTTGTAAAAACAAAGGTCTTAGAGGTCTTATTTTCAAAAAGGATCTAGTTTGACCCCTAGGATTTTCCCTCCTCTACAACTTTACAGTTTTGACTTTTTTCAAATTCGGCCTCTAAAGGCCTCAAAATCTTGTTTTCAGAAAAACCGTCCGGTTACAAACCCTAATTGAGCATACCAAAACCCTAGTGCATGAAACTTGCATAAATGAACTCATGTTCATACATATTGAACATATACTTAAATCTTAACTGAAACTTGAATGAAGAACTAGAGGATAAAAATATTTACCTCAAGTTCCATGGATGTAATTTCTAGTCTAGGGTTTTTGAAATTTTCTTCATACTAACCTAATCACCAAAACCGAATCTCTCTCTCACTTTCTTTTCCTTTTTGGGTTCAGCTCTTAAGAGGGAAAGTTAGGGAATGAGCTGCTAGTTAAGGTTCACTAAACAAAAAATGCAATGACACACCTTCACCTATTTATGGGTGAACTAACTTACTTCTTCAAATTGCTCAATAGTCCTCAAAAGAAAATCATTTGCTCATGGCTTCCTATGTGGTGGCCGGCCAAGGATGTCCCAAATAGCCAAGTAAGCAAAGCTAGGGAAGCTTGCTCACCAAGGCTAGTAGCATGATGTGTCCACTCCTTGTGATGGTCGGCCTTAGGTGGAGCATTGAGCTTGCTCTAGCTAGCCAACAAGCAAGGCTAGCATGCTTACTAAGCAAAGCTAGAGAGTGTGAGGTGTCATGTCCTAATGAGGTTCAATTTTTAAAATTTACCTATTGATCCTTAAGGCCAAATTATTTACTCAAGATCCCTATGTGGTGGCCGGCCCTTCTTGTCCCAAATTGCCAAGTAGGCAAGGCTAGGGGACTTACTCACCAAGGCTAGTCCATGAGATGTCTTCTCCTTGTGGTGGCCGGCCTTAGGTGGTGAGGTGTGCAAGCCTTAGCTTGCCAAGAGAGCAAGGCTAGGAAGGTTGCTCACCAAAGCTAGGCCATGAGGTGTCTCTCCCTCATGGTGGCCGGTCATGGTTAGTGGTTTGGCAATGCTTGAGCTAGCCAAGAGAGCAAGGCTAGGAGAGTTGCTCACCAAAGCTAGTCCATGATGTGTTGTCTCCTTGTTATGGCCGGTCATGGGTGATGAGTTGTGCAAGCCTTGTCTTGCCAAAGGAGCAAGGCTAGGGGAGTTGCTCATCAAAACTAGAAGCATGAGGTGTCTTACCCTCATGTGGCTGGCCATAGTGTGCCAAGTAAGGCACTAGCTAAGTGAATCATAGAACATAGCCAATCAAGCAAGATTAAAGTGCTTAGTCACTAATCTTAGGGCATAATGTGTCAAATTTTAATGACACTTAAATTTTCACAAATTGCATAATACTCCCTAAGAACAAATTTTCTTGCTCATAGGACCATGAGGTGGCCGGTTCCTAGGGTGTCCACGTGGAAGGAAAGGATTGGTCAAATTTGAAATTTTCCAATCCAAACTTATTTTCATGGTTTCCAACTAGGTTAACTAAACTTGTAATTGATCATTGGCTTAGTTGAACTAGGAAATTTAACTTAAAAAGTCCATAGTTCCAAAATTTTATATATTTTCTTATAAGTCCACAATTTTCTCAAAATTGCACATTGGCCCCTAAAGGCAAAATATTTACACTTTAGTCCCTCTAAGGTTGCCGGTTAAGATAAAGCTACTAAACATCCCATTTCTTGCTTAATCATTCCTTAAAAGACTTCTTAACTTTAAAAAAAAATAATCATGAACTTTTCTTAAATTTGCATATTGACCCCTAAACTTAAAATATTTACATTTTGGTCCTTTTAAGGTGACCAACTATGGTAGTGACACTTGTCATCTGAGGTGTCATTCTAAAAAGCCTCGTTTGGCTTTCTTCCTGAATGCAGTCCATTTTCATAACATAGATACTTAGATACTATTTTCAACTATTAACAGTATAATGGTACTGGATCACTATCCAGAACTTATTCGAACTGCGTATAGGATTTTCCTGAAACTAGAAATCATCATCATAGAATCATAAATGATAATTTTACCCTTTTTAACAAAAGGTTCTAAACTCGCATAAGTAAATTATTAAATCTTTTAACAAAAGATTCAATACATTTCCTCATAAAACAAGTCAAACATATCACCTAAACGTACATAATACAACTTTGATTCTTAACAAAAGAAGTCATAAGTTTATAAACAGGTTGGTTATTACAGGACACAACAGCAGGTTACCTCCTGCTATGATAAAGGACATAGGTAAGGGTTCATAATCATAACCATAAAATGTTGGTGACCTAACCAACATTCATACATAACCTTAGTTATATGTCCCCTTCATAAACACATGCTAACTTACTTGGTTACAACAAGTAACCCTAGTGTTCAAGGTCTACCACACTTGGATTATAACTTATTAGGTTACATATGGTAACCTTAGGTACTAAGTCCACATACATACAAGTAGGGTTAGGTTACCATCCCCAACCTTGGGCCTAAACCTCATCATACTTAATCCATAACCTGCTGGGTTATTACAAGTAACCCTAGGTTTTAGCCCATTATTAAACTTAGTATCTTATTGGGTTACATTGGGTAACCCTTAGTGTGAATCAACTTGGTCAAAAATTCTCTTTAACATTTTATGTTCTTTTTATTCAAAAATCCTTTGTTCAACTTATAAAAATTTGGGACCCTTAGAGTGGGGTTTGTAAAAGTTATTAAGTGTTGGAACTGCCGTTGGAACAGTTTCCACAGTCAATTTATCTGTGTTTGTGCAAAAATGTCATTTTCCTGCACTGTTTTAGAAAATCTTGTGCAGGAATTTCCTGTTTCCTGCACAGTTCTTAGAAATCCAATTTTATTTTAAAAAAATATGGATTGAATTAGAAAAAGTTGTCTTCACGAAAGTTTTAGATCTCAAAAAATCCTACAACTTTTGTGTGTCACATAAAACCCAGTTCGGATTCTAACCCACTCGTTTTCCCTGTTGAACTCACCTGGCCGTGCATGAAGTCTGAGCACGGTCAGGCTCGGATTTTTGTAAAAACTGAGGCCGTTGGAGCCTTATTTTGGAAAACCGTCTGTGCTTTCCCCTATGAAAAACCCTTCTCTACAACTTTTATGTTTTAATTTTTCCCAAATTCAGCCTCTAAGGGCCTCAAAACCTACTTTCCAGAAAATTGGCCAGTTTTACCTGAACTGGCAGTTTTCTTGCTTAAGTTGGTTTTACGTCCTAATTGCGCAATCTAACTCAACCAGCCACCGCGGGAGCCTAAGATCAAACATGCAGTGCTTTTTTAACGTAAATTTTCATCATACATTCATCCATACATTCAACCATACATTCTCATGCAAACCCTTGGGTGTTTTTGCACCAAGCTAGGGTTTGCAAAACTTTTGGTTTGCATAATCATTCAACACATACTATCAACCTAACATGCATAACCTAAAACTTCCTTAAGCATATTGGGGACATATAACCACATCATTAAGCATACAAACAAACCCTAGAATCATACAAGCATAAGCACATAATCATGCATAGCTCATAAATCAAAACCACTTAATAACCTAATCAAGCACAAAACCTAAAATTTCTAAAATAGGGCATGGAAATTAAATGAGCTTAAGCTCTTACATCCAATGCTTGAAATACACTTAAATTTCCAAATTGAAGCTTGAATTGAAAAGCTTAGGGTCCAAAGAGTTTACCTTAATCAATTCAAGGGTTTGGCTAGCTTGATTCAACTTTTCCCTTTCTCCCTTGCTTTCCACCCACAACCGGCCTTCCTAACTTGATGGGGTTCCAAAAATTTTTGGTCACTTGATTGGGGTTCCACCAAATCCGACCACCACCCTAAGTCTTTCCCTTCCTCACTTTTTTTTATTTTTTTATTTTTTTTTAGTGTTCGGATTTTAGAGAAAAAAATATGAGCAAACATTTGGGCATGGTTTAGGGGCATTTTCCAATTTTTGTGAACCAAATGAGACCCCCCCCCCCCCCCCCCCCCCCCCCCCCCCCCCAATCACCTATTTATAGGTGAAAAATAATTAAATTTTTGGATTTATTTTTAATCCAAAATTTGTTTATAAGTCCTTGAAACAAAAATATTTGCCCATTAGTCCCTATATGTGGCCGGCCATTATGGCTTGCTTGGAGAGCAAGTTTTTGCTTACATCATCATGACATCATCATGCTTACATCATCATACTTACATCATGCCTTTAGTAGCACTTCCTTACCTAAGAGAATGATAAGGAGCTTAGAATAAATAGATAATTTATGTGATTATATTTTTAATATCATAGGATTGTTGATTTAGAAGAATAGGATTGTTGATGAAGAAATCTTGTAAACGACTAACTACGTAGTTTTGATATTTTAGTAAACAGCATAATTAGTTCCATTAGATCAATGTTCACTACCAATAAGACTTTATAATATAATTTATAGGAATACACTTTGTTTCATTGATGTAAAGTACAACAGACACATAAAAGGGTATCAATAAGATTACAAAGGCAAATAAGCACTACAAACAATGAGTCCTAAATTCTAATTATTACAAATGATAGATTAATACCTGCTGGAGAAAAAAGTTTCTCCTGCCATGACGATAGTCGATAAAGAAGTTTACTTTTTATATCATCAAACATGAATTTTTGTTTTTTCCAGAAAAAGTTGGCAAACACTTCTTAGGTATATTGGGGACATATAACAAACACCTTAAATGCATGCATGCAACCCTAATAATCATGCAAGCATTTTATCAAAGCATGCAGTAAAATCATAAATTGAGACCTTGACACCCTAATCAAGCACATAACCAAGCACTAAACTTATCGCATGAAATAAGAAAGTGAGCTTATGCTCTTACAAACCATTGCTTGGAAATACACTTAAATTTCCAAATTAAAGCTCACTTAAAAAGCTTAGGGTCATAGGGTTTACCTCTAGGGTTTACCTCTAGGGTTTGGAAATTAGTTCTTAAGCTTGGATCCCAAACTTTTCCTTACTCCCCTTGGCTGCCATCACAGCCGGCCTCCCCCTCCATTGGGGTTTCCAAAATTTGGCCACTCAAGCTTAAGCCTCACACAAGGTTCGGCCATCACCACCAAATCCGGCCAACCATTTTTTTTTCACTCCCTAGGGTTCGGTTTTTGTGGGGAAATGGGTGAGAAGAAAATTGGCAAGAGTTTGGCTTGTTTTTTCCCAATTTTTGGGTCCAAAATCCGCCCCCCCCCCCCCCCCCTCACCTCTATTTATAGGCTTTTTGAACTTTTCAAAATTACTAAAAAGTCCTTGAACTAGGATTTATTTATTTTCTTAAATTGCTAATTGGTCCTTGAAGCAAAAATATTTGCTAAAGAACCCCTAAATGTGGTGGCCGGCCATTGCTTGTCTTGGAGCCCAAGTTTTGCTTACCTCATCATGATGACATCATGCTTACATCACCTTGATGACATCATGCTTACATCACATTGATGACATCATCTTGATGACATCATGCTTACATCATCATTGTTAACTTTTCCAAAATTGCACTTTTACCCCTAAAGATAAAATATTTACAATTTAGTCCCGCGGGTGATCGGCTAAGATAGAGCCACTTGACTTCCAATTCATGCATAATTATCCTCTTGATTCCAAGAATCCCTTAATATAATTATGCAATCCATTTCCTTACTAACTTTGATAATATCAATATTGTTTTTCACTAAAAACAGTACTGTCATATTGGACTACTGTCCAGAATTCAACTGCATACAATTTGGGCTGCGTATAAACTTTTCTGTTGACTTAGAGCTACCTAACCCTTATTGTCCTAAATAATGTGCTTGATTTTTCTAGGGTGGTCTTGAACCTTATTCTAGCTATTTTATCTGCAGTTACGGTTTTTCGCAGTATAATTCCATACTGCGTTTCCATACTGCAAATTCTCATATGTTTGACTTTGCTAGTCAAACTTTGACTTTTTTGGTCAAACTTTGATCGAGATAAAAATCGTAGACTTTCGTCCTGCCTTCGTCCTCGAGGCATCGGACTTGACTAAACATATCATTATTGAATCTCGCAACTAATCTACCGAGAATTCAAACATATACTGATATTCAACTCAAATCATGAGTTTTATATTGACATATAAGATTCAGACTTGGATTTTTCCTTTTATCTAAGGAAATTGCAAGTTCATCAAAATTTCAGGTTCTTACAACCGGGATGGATACCCGAGTTATGAGGGGTTGACTTTTGTTGACTAGGTTTGACCTATAAGGGGTTGACTTTTGTTGACTAAGTTTGACCCATAGAATGTTGATTTTTGTGGACCGAATTTTGACCGCCTCAAGGGTTTTCCAACATAACCCATTGGATTATAGAATAAGAATGTTAAGGCATAGGCCCAAGGTTAGAATGGTAACGTAACCCTATTTGTATAAAAGTGGGCTTAGTATCTAAGGTTACTCTACGTAACCTCATAAGCTATAATCCAAGTAAGATAGATTTTAAACTCTAAGGTTAGTTATGGTAACCAAGTAAGACATCTTGTGTAAAGGGAACATATAACTAGGACTATGTATGCATGTTGGTTAAGTCACCAACATTTTATGGTTAAGAATCATTACTCTATATCCATGGAATAACAGGAGATAACCTGTTGTTGCGCCCGAGCTTGGAGCAGCACAATATCGGACATAGCGGACGAGGTAAGTACAACTCTGCCTACAGCATAGGCTTTGTTGTGAATACTTACCCAAGTATGTTTAATAAATGCTATGTATAATGATGTATGCTATATGTTTAATAAATGCTATATGCTATGAAATATGCTCTGTGCTATGATGCATGCTATATGCTATGAAATATGCTAGAATCATGTCATGTTAGAACATAAGATATGTTAAGGCTATGGTATGGTTATGATGCGATCATGATTTATGTATAAGTGACATCACGAGGCATGTTCACTAATTTTTATGATAAGAACAAGTTTAAGAATGACATGATGAAAGGAAAGTAAGAAGGCAAGCAAGTTGCATGTGTCATACCGACCCGCTCGTAGGTCGGGTTGGACTATGGTTTGAGTTGGAAATGGACTGGCCGCCCCAACCACTCCATAGTTGCGCGCCCGATACGTACACTTATGTAAGGGGCCCATAAGTAGCTAAGTTATGAAAGAAAGTTAAGAATGAATAAGAAACATAATACGACCATAATCAGTTCATGCATATATTATGCTATTAAGTTATGGAATGGTATGCTATGTTATGATATGATAAGACATGATATGTTGCAAGATGTTATGTTATGAAATGCAAGTTATGTTTATGTTTATTTTGTGTCGCGGTATAGTTAGTTGTACTTGCTGAACAAAAGCTCACTGTCTTACGTCTATGCTGTAGGTAAGCAACCTACAGGCAATCAGTGATACAAGATGGAGGAGCGTGACAGGGCGAGCTGTGAAATGTGGGAATTAATGCCGCTAAGCAATTATTCTTTTACATATATTATTTCCCGTTAGAACATCTTTATTCAATAAGTACATTATCCACTCGTACGCGCATTATATAAAAAAATATTCCTTTGTTTTACACTGAAAAGTAAGTACGTTATGTTAAGTATGTATGTATGTACGGTAACGGCCTGTGCTAGGCGGGTCGTTACACAGGCACCGTACTTCCAATAGGCTGGCGTCACGTGTCCTTATGGTCTGGTGGCGAAGGACACAAAGGCATGTTAGTGTTGGTAGAGGTGATGAGTACTGTATCAGTCTGGCCAAGCGACGGGAGCCGGCGACAGGACAGGCGCATAGCAAGTGGTGTCAGGTGTCAAGTGGCGGATGCGGAGTGTCGTGTCAAAATACTATTGTCAACCTGTACGGGTTGACATCACGCAGGCAGTAAAGGACCCACAGAGCAGGTAGTGCTCAGCAGTTGTCGGGAAAATGCTGTCCGAACCAATAACACGGGCCTCGACCTTGCTCCGCCCAGGGTAGGCAGCGAAGGGCGGTCGTTTAATAAGGTTCCCGAGGAAGCGTTTGAGCCTGGTCAGTTATGTTCTGGTCGGATACGAATGATCACAGGTACTTTTTTACCCCTTCAAAATGGTCCTTGTGTTCTCGCGCAACCCAATCACCGTGAAATTGGATTTCTTCGTCAGATGAATTACACCATCAACAAGAACCCCCCGAGCATTCCCGGGTTAATCGGGCCGAGGGTGCTTATGGATGCGTCTTGGCCCACTTGGCTAATCGCGCGCTGTCTCGATGTTCTAGTCAGATCTTGTCGGGGTAGTTCTCACCAACCTAGGTGGGCGGTGTTCTGGTCTGGTCTAGTCTGGTCGTGGGCATGCTTCACAAAAAAATCTCTAACACGTGTCAACTATTGCCATGTGTCGCACCACGGTTGGCGGGAAGTCAGACCGACACTTCGTAATTTGCACCCGCATTTCCCGCCTAAACCCAACCCTATAAATAGGGGGTGGGTGCTTCGGCTTTTTCAACTTTTGCGAAACGCTGCCGAGAGCTGCAGAGAAGCTTTGGCTGACTTTTAGCATCCAGAGAAGTTTGAGAAGTTTCAAGAAGGTAATTGTTCCCCCCCCCCCCCCCACCCTTTTTTTCTAATCATGAGCGACCTTTCATCCGACTCCGTGAATGTCAACCTCTCCTGGGAATTCGACATCATTGGTTCTTCGAGCACGGACTCGGACTCCACCGATCGAACTGAGGACGAGGTGGAGCAAGCACCCAGGACACTAGATTACTTGTCGGATGTGTCCGACATACCACCCTGAGAAGGTTAGTCATGCCGACCAGCATTGCGCGAGAAGGCATTGGTCGGCTTATGCAAATATTGCAGGTGGGGCCAGTGACCCGACCAGACCGCTCTTTTCTAGAAGAGCTGAATGGTGCATCGACCCCCGTGCAACCTCCCTTGGTGGATCTCACAGTGGGTCGAATATGCTCCTGTCGGACACGAACGATCTGTAATAACCGCCCTTTTTGATTGATTCATGATTTCCTCATTGAGGAAAAATGAATATTTATGTGAAATGTCTGATATAATTTTATCAGATATATTTGAGTTCTTATAACATAATAAGACTCAAAACAGCTTGTTTAGCTATGCATAATGCCTTTAAGGAAAAAGGCAAAATTAGAATTTATGACCTTGACCGGTCAAAGTTTGACAAAAAAAGTCAAAGGTATGACTATGACGGTACTGTAGTATAGCAAGCAGTATGGAAATTATACTGTGAAAAATCACGGATGAAATAGTAAGAATAAGGTTCAAGATCACTTTAGAAAAATCAAGCACAATATTTAGAACAATGAGGGATAAGTAGCTCGAAGTCAAATGAAAAAGTTTACGCAGTCAAAATTTTACGCAGATGAATTCTGGACTACAGTCCAGTATGACAATACTGTTATAGTTGAAAACAGTATTTGTAATATCTGCATTAGCATGAAAATGGACCGTATTTTAGGAGATAAGCCAAACGAGGGCCTAAAAGTGGGACACCTCATCATGAGATAATTACATAATTTTTGGATTTTTGGGAAATTAGGAAAGAATTGAAACTTTGCCTCCAAGCTTCCACCAAGTGGCCGGCCACCTCATGGTCCTTTTGGGCAAATATTTTGTTCATAAGGACTTATGTGCAATTTATGGAATAAAAATAAATCAAAAAAGAAAATATTTTTAGTTCATTTTGTGTGACCTTACCAAAACTCTTGCAAAATTTCTCCTCAACCTCTTTTTCCCCATAGCAGCCGAACCCCATAGAAGAAAAACCAACCTAGAGTGGTCGGATTTTTAGTGAAGGAAAGCTAGAAAAAAATTCGGAACCCAAACTTGAGATTCATCTCTAAGGCTTAGAGGTAATTCTCTCAATTTCCTAGCCTTTTTATTGAAGTTTTAAGCAAAGTTTAAGTATATTTTCAGTTTGGTTATAAGAGCAAAAGCTCACCATTTATGTTTATGTTCTAGATAGTTTACCTAGCATGTGCCTAGTACATGTTTGTTGTATGTCCCACACACATAAGAGGTTGTATGGTGTGATTGATTATGTGATTTTGATGAATGATGCAAGTAGGGTTTGTGGAAAACCCTAAAAACCCAAATTGGTGAATTTCACCAAATGGGTTTACGAGAATGATTGAATGTTTGAGAATGAATGAATGATCGTGAGAACGTTAGATTATACGCTACATGCTGGATATAGGCTCACGGTTGCGACCGTTTGAGGTAGGGTGTGCGTAATTGTACATAAGAACGAACCGAAAACCAAAACTGCCAGTTCGGGTGAAAACTAGGCAGTGATCTAGAAACGGTATTTTGAGGCCTTTAGAGGCCGAATTTGAGAAAAATCAAAACTGAAAAGTTGTAGGAAATTAAAAATTATAAGGGGCAGCGCAGACAATTTTTGAAAATAAGGCTCCAAATGCCTTCGTTTTTACAAAAACTCGAGCCTGGACCACCCAGACCTATGTACACGGCCAGGCAGGTTTAACAGGGAAAAAGTGTAAGTTAGAGGTAGAACTGGGTTTTGAGCAAAACATGAAAGTTGTAGGGTTTTTCAAGATATAAAACTTTCGTGAAGAAAACTTTTTCAAAATCCAAACATATTTTAAAATGAAACTGAATCTTAAAAACTGGGCAGGAAATAAGAAATTCCTACACAGGATTTTCAAAACAGTGCATGTACAGGCAATTCCTGCATATGCACAAATAACTGGAATTATGGGACTTTTTTTCAGCAAACTCTTCTAAACTTAGACAGTTTTACTCAGAACAGTTTTTAAATGGTTAATCAAACCCAGTTTAGTACAATGAATAGTAATCAAAAAGATTACTAAAAATTAGTTGGACCAAGTTATAGTAACCCAATGGGTTACAAACTTTATATGTAAGATTTTGGATCCAAGGTTACTCATGATAACCAAATAGGATACCACTTTAATCATTGGGCCTTAGTAACCCAATAGGCTTTTTAAGTTAAACATAATTTGGGCCTATACCTTAGGTTACTGATAGTAACCTAATAAGATACCAAGTACTATTGGGCTTTGAGCCCAAAGTTTGTTAAGTAATCAAACAAGATACCGTTTGATTATTATTGGGACATGTGCCCTAGGGTTACACTTAGTAACCGAACATGATATTATTAGAGTGTGTGAGGGGGGACATATAACTAGGGATTCCTCATAGATGTCGGTTAGGATACCAACATCTAATATTATGATCAAGAGTAAGATAGGATGATTCTTATCTTACGTCTTTATTGATAACAGGTAGTTAACCTATTGTTGCGATCAATAGGAGCAACAAACTCAGGACACACATAAGAGGTAAGTACAACTCCGCCTACAGCATAGACGGAAAATGTTTTCAATTGCTTGTGTGTTTCCAAGCTCATGCAAACATGTTGTTGTGCACATGTTATGATATGTGATATGATCTATGTTATGATTTATGTTTTATTATTATGGCATCATGAAGCATGCTCACCAATGAGAAATTACTTGGTAAGAATGAGAACCCAGTTTCAAGTATGAAACTGTTTTAAAAGACTGTTTTCAAAAAGAAAACTATGTTTAAGGAATCGTTTTCAAGAATGAAAACTATTCATAAGAAATTATGTTCAAGAACAAGTTAAAGAAAGATTTTAAGTATGATGGCAAGCAAGCTTGCCTTGTGTCGTACCGACCCGTGTTAAGTCGGGTTTGGTCCATGGTTTGAGTTGGATCTGGTTGGTCGCCCCATCCACTCCATGGCAATGCGCCACGGTACGTACACTTACGTTATGTAAGGGCCCAAGATATGTAAGCATAAGACATCATAATGAAAGCATAATTGATTCATGCATTGTTCCATTATAAAATGTTTTGCAGGACAATAGTTGTACTTGCTAAGCGAAAGCTCATATCTTACGTTTATGCTGTAGGTAAGCAACCTGTCAGCAATCTTTGATGCAAGACGGTGGAGCGTGGCAAGGCTACCTGTGAAATCTTGAGATGGGAACCATTACGCGTTTTATTTTAATTATGTTTGATAGTTAACATAAAATGTTGTATGTACCGAAACGAGTTTGGTATTCAGTTCATCTATATATATGTATATGTGTACATATTTATACCAGTAAGTGTAGTATGAGTAAGTTCTCAAGATTTAAGTTATATAAATAAAATAATAAAGAAAAAAAAATTATTCCGTTTTTCCGCCAAGTAAATAAGTAAGATAAGATAAGATAAGTAACTGTAACGGCCACGTTAGGCGGGTCGTTACACGATCACAGATACTTTTTTACCCCTTGAAAACGATCCTTATGTTCTCGCGCAGTCCGATCATCGTCATATGAATTACACCATCAACAGAATTTATAACAAATAAAGTTTCAATGTATGTTAAACATTGTTTTCACCCTGACGAAAAAACAAAAACGGAAACAGAAACAAAAACAAACAAGACAAAATAAAAAAATAATAACGTGTACGGAAACTTTTTAAGTCATAAGAAAACATTTATTTAGTCTAGTTTGACTCCAACTTATCGCCTATCGGATTATGAGAAATGCTAGGATAATTTGAAATATCACCCCCTTTTTTTTCACTCTTTATCTTCTTTTATTGCCACGTATCCTCTCATTTCTCAAGAAAAAAACCTAATGTAAGACCATTCTTTTTCTTTTTATTTCAATTTTTCCATCCATATAATTAATTACCGCCCACTATATTTTTAGGGAACATTTGACCCTAATTCTATTACATTGTTTTGGTGTTTTTGGTAAAAACACAATTATATAATACATTTTTTTTTTTTTTGGTCTCTGTTAGTTATAAAAAATGTATATAATACAGTACTGTTTTCCTACTTTTATTTTAGAATTACTATCTAGTTGTAATATGCCTTTTCGTATATACGTTGTGTAAAATCTTTATTGCAAAAACTTGTCACGAAGAATAAGTAACATAATTAATCCCAGTATCTATTTGTTATATATAATATATTTTTTTTTCTTATATATTTACCTAAAAACTTTACAGAAAAAAAAAAACTTTGCAGAAAAACTTGGAAAAGAAAAGTAATATAAGTAAATTAAAACAAGTGCCCCCAAATATTCGATATACATAAAATCAGTTTTTGTTTCTTAAATGTTGATAAATAAAAAAAATCCCAAAAAAAAAAAAAACTAGTACTATTTTCATCAGATATTTCATGTCGTTTAAACCAAAAAACAAAAAAACAAAACAAAAATATAAAAAAAAAAAAAAACAGAAAAAAAAAATTAAAACAAATTGTGATAAAACCTGGTAATAATTATAAATAATAAATAAATGCCAATGTTGTACTAAAAAAGAAAAAGAATAGTCCTTAGTTAAGCTTTATATTTTTCTTGAGACAAGAAAGGACACATGAGAATTAGAGAAGATAGTGAGTGAAAAAGAGTGACATTTTAAATGATCTTAAAATTTCCCATCAGGATTAACCCAAGTCATTAATGCTATGTTCGGTAGGGATGAAATTGGAGGGAAGGAAGAAGGTGGAGAGATTTCAAGATGAAAATTAAAAAACTATGATATTTCATTGGAGTGATTTTACGAGGGATAGAAAAAGGAGAAGGATTAAAAACTTCGTGCAACCCATAATTTTTAAAATTTCCAAAATGGAAGAGAAAAGCGTAGAGAAAACTTTGTCAAATGAAAAAATTAATAAAATTACTAAAACATCATTAAAAGCTTAAAGATAAAGAAAATATGGAAAAAATATATTTTTTGTAACTGTATGAATAAAACATTTTCCTTCTCTGTCAAATAACAATAGGTAATTTTAACTTCGTTCTCCTTATATATAATACCAAACAACGTAAGGAAAAAAAAAAAAAAAAAACTTTTATCTCCCTCTTATTTTTGTGTTTTCTTTTTTCTTACAAACATTGGCTAAGTCGTTCTTTACTCGATTAAATAACACTAATTCCTTTTTGTTGATGTATTCGGATGCCAGATGATTTGGGGAGCAAAATTCGTCCAAGGAGTACATTTGACGTACACATGGACTCTTGCTGTTGGGCGGTTAAGGTCTTTTGAAGCTCTGCTTGATTTACATCATCTTTTACTTCTTTTTTTTTTTTTTTTTTTTTTCTTTTGTGTGTGATAATTATCAGCTTTTACTTTTAGTCATTTACTCATTTGAGTGTGGTTTGGGAGGTGTTATGCACCGTTTTTTTATGTTTCTTACACTAGGGTAGAGATCGGCTTTGAGGTCTTTAAGGTTTGCAGTCTGGTATATTCCTCCTCCTTAAGGTCTTTATGGTCGATTTGTCTCGTGTGTTTGATTGTCTTGACTGTCTTGCTTGTCTTCGGTTCCCTTTTTTTTTTTTTTTTTTTTGGTAAGTTTATGTTGCTTATGTTGCTTGTCCCTGAACTTTGATTTCTATGAATACAGCTCAAAACTGCATATATGTGATGTTTGGGTCAAATTTCAGTGCTACATCAATTAATCTATCATTTTGTCATTTTAGAATGCATTATCTTGTTCTGTTATATATCGGAATATTCAGTTTCCATTTGATTCTGCAGGAAATATGCTTAGATCTGCATGGGATTTATTTATGTTTGTGAATAGAGAAAACATTGGATAAAGAGTTCAAAGGATGATATCATTGATCTTCTAAAACAGTGAATTCTGGGTGATATGTATGATTAATATGAGAAAATAGATACATAGGGATTATTGGAGACATTTCATGACCAATATTATCTTTTATTTCCGTAATTTCTCTCCTTATTATTGCTTGGAGTTGCTTGCAATGTCTAGCAAAATCCTAGAACTTAAACTCCTTTGTTAGAAAGGAATTAACATTGCAAAATCCTAGAACTTAAACTCCTTTGTTAGAAAGGAATTAAGTTCAGAATTTTCCTTGTATCACTGTGTTTTGATGGAATGTATGAGTTTTATGAAAACATGACTGTGTTTTGGGGTTAAAAAAAAGTTTGTTGTTTAATTAAAAACTGAAAAGCGTGTTGGTTTTTGAAGACCAATGGCTGCTTGCGGTTGCTAGAAAGGAAATAATGACTCTTGTTGTAAGAAACAAAATGCCAAGACCCCTCATCGGCTGACTAATAAAAAAAAAAAAGTGTCACGGAACTTTTTAGATGGTGTCAAAGAGACTTTTAATACCTGGACAGCCAAGACAGCAATCAAAACAGGTGTCATGGAACTTGCATGTTAGCTGTACACAATGGCGGAGTGAGGGGGGGAGGCCATGGCCCCCCAACTTTTTTTCTTTTTCTTTTTCTTTTTTTTAATTTTAGTATAGTGGGTTTTTTTTTTTTAAATTTTATATAATGAGTATGTGTATAAATTAGTCTTGGTATCCTTTAAATATTTTAGGGAGATTTTATTTACACCCACAATATTGATATATAAATATCTCCACAATGTCAATAAATATTTTTAATATATTTTTACCCTACAAAAAATTACCTTAAAACTATTAAGAATGCTCATAACCCCATATATTTATAAATAAAAATATTTTTTTTATAAAATAATTAAAAAACATACACCACATTAACCATAAATGGAAATAATATTTAAAAAACAAAATCCTAACTACATGAAAAAAAAATTTAAAATATATGAAAAATTTCAATGGAGGACTCAACTGAAATAAAAAATAAAAAAAAAAAGAAAGATGTCTTTTGAAAAGCCAACAACTATTAAAATATTTATTTTAAATTTTAAATTTATTAGTATTATGTGTTTTTTTTTTTTTTTTTCCTTTTAGTATTTGAAAATGATTTCTGTGATTTTTTTATAAGATTATTCTTTTTATTTATTTTTTCTTTCTATGTTCGTTTACATGATTCTAAATTTATGTATTTTTTTAAATGCAGTATGACATTTTTTGATTTTTTATTATAAATTACTTGAGTTTTTCTTTTTTACTATTTCCTCTCCTTTTTTTTAAGATACTTTAATATATTTTCTTTTTAAGAGTGAAAATATATCTATTTTTCTTATTTAGATTTGTTAATTTATTTTTAACAAAATAATTAAATTTTAATAAAAGTGAGTGTATGAGAGGGTTAAATGTGTAATTATATAAAAATATCTATAAAATGATAGATTTACTATGTTTATATTAGGAAACATTTATTAGGTGATGATATTTTTCAATAATATGGGTGCAAATATAACCACTCATATTTTATTACGCAAACAACTTCGATTTTAAGAAATAAAATAGTTTTATTAAAAAACATAAATATTAATGGGCCTAGTAGATTGATCGGAAAAAAAATTTTGGCCTCCCTGTTAATAAATCTTGGTTCCATCACTGGCTAGACAAATAAGTGTCAAAGAGCCCTCTCTATCTCTGGGATTTCAGAAGACACTAGGGTAAACCTCTATAAATATGAACTTCTCAACCATTCGAGGGGGAGAAAACCCAACCCCCCCCCCCCCCCCAAAAAAAAAAAATCAGTTATTCTCTTACTCCACTCATAACTACTTAGCCATTTCCCTCCTTTCTCTTCTCCTAAATAGTAACCCAAACTTCCTAATTCCAAATTCCACTTCAAACACCTTCTAAACCTCAAGAACTCTTGTTTTCTCTTTCCTTATTAAAGAAAAATCAAGAACCTATCCAAAGGTTATTGAGCGACAAATCCCAAATATTAAAATCATCTTTGTGGTATAAATCTTATTTAATATAATTATTTGCTGATTTTATTTATGGTTCTCATTAGTTTTCAGTTTTTTACATACTTTTTAGCACTTTATATTTTTTGCTATTTTCTTTTATCTCCAATTACCTAGTCATTACTTAATTATTTTCAGTTGTTTAGTTGATTGATCGAATTAGCCAATCTCACTTTTTTTGTCTACTTCCAAATAACTAGTCCTATTATTTATTTTTTAGTTCCAGTTAGCGAGTCCCTTATTTACTTTTTAATTTTTTTGAATGCATTATTAGTTGTTCTATATTAATATTTAATACGTATCTATGTTATCATGATATAATAAACCATAGTTCAAATATTACCACAAACACTATGTTAGTGTTGGCACAAAACAGTGCGTTATGACACTATAATATTTTTACCGAGTTGCACATATTTGTTAGATCTCGAATTAAGAGTAAACAATTAGCTTGAAATATTCAGCTCCATGCAATCATATGTAGAAATTAACTTTTAAAAATAAAAATAAATAAGAGAGAGAGACAGGAAAATCTTGTTTCCCACATATTATCACCTAGCTATACAAGGAAGAATGATAGCCTCAAGTACTGGATTCTCTTTCAGATAGGCCCTGAAAGGAGAAGGGAGGCTGGAATGCCAACAGGCGTCTATTATTGAATTCACCTGACCCGATAGTACCTATTTTAGAAACACCCAACGCCAAGTCACCGAATGGATAAGTCACCAATCCCTAAAACGGACCATGTAATGTACTTTATCCGCTGGTTAGGGGTGGGCATTTTACCAGAGGTTTCACTACTATAAAAGTAACCGAGTAACATAGAGAAAGAAATGAATATTGGATTCTCCTTATGAGAGCTTCTTTCTTGAAGTAGACTTCTTTGACTTGGAAGATGGGCTTGAGGTCTCCTTGAATGCAGAAGGGCAGAGTTCGCTTACACTGCAATCTCCGCATCGGGGTCTTAGAGGAGTACAAATTGACTGACCAAATCGAACCTATTTGTATATCATCACCGAAAGGGAAATTTCAATCAAAAGTCGAAACAAAATCCGAATGTTTTAAGTTGAATTCACAGAAACAATAAACATTTGAGATCAATCAATCCTTGAACACTAAGTAAACAATTTCTATTCCACCAGTCATGTAGATCCAAACACCCCATGCGAATGAGGCCAAAGGAAAATAAAATGGTACATGGAATCAAACACCAGACATCCAAATAGCCAGAACATTATGTCTAAAAAAAAAAAAAAAAAAAAAAAGAGAGAGAATGAGAGAATCGAAAGACGCACACACACAACAACAACAACAACACTCTTCACCAACTCAAAAAGAAAAATGGAGAACACGGGAGTTCTATCGATCACTCTGTCATATGTTTTTATGTGTGGTATTTATGAATATCTCATGTATGCTTCTTCATGCAAATTCGGATACAGAAATATGCATATATACATATTGAATATCCATGTATCTAGTGGCATGTATAGGAATGGTGCATAAATTTCTTGGTACGAAAATTGCAGCGACACAAACCATATTAAAGTTTATTGGAATCCATAGTTCCTTTGGTAGCCACATCTGTAGTGCCTCTCTTGTTTCCTCTGGAGTCGAAGTTTTCTAGCAAACAAGACAGAAACGAAAAAGAAAAGATTGGCCCTTTAATGCAATGTTTAATTATGGAACAGTATATATTGTTATAGGCATAGTTCTGATGAACTACATAGTAGTTGACACAATAAAATTCAAGCTCGAGCATACAAAAACTGTAATCACACACGCAGGCTTTCAATTGATTCCACCCAATTGAGCGTTTAAGAAAATCAAAGTGTTGGAATAACAAAAGAAAACTTGGAAAATTAGTTTACAATAAAGGAAAATTAAGAATATCTTTATTTTTTTAGGCCAAAGTAACAGTAATTGGATGATTGGAATGAAGAGTTTCGGTCCGAACTCAGAACATAATCATGTGAATGGCAAGAGATAAGTTGTTAAACAATTGTAACCTCTTTTACGACCATTGAGGTCTAAGGATAGGATAACGATTATTCCATCCCCATTTTCCCATGACTAGACAGAAACAAACTTCGAATGTTAAATGACTTTAGGCCAATCCATTGGTGACGAGTATTTATAAGATCTTGGCTAAAATCTTAGCAACCAGTCTATAATGGCGAATGGTAAGCCGAGAGGGAGATTTGGTGCTCCTGGAGGTCTAAGACAAGGAGATCCCCCAATCTTCTTTTCTGTTCGTAGTTGTAGCAGATGTGCTACATGGACCGATGGACAAGGCAGTGGATGTGGGGGTGGTGGAAGGATTTAAAGTGGGAAGGGTGGGACGAAGTTCCGGTTTCACATCTCCATTTCGCATATGATACCCTGTTTCTTCTAGAGGCTAACCTAAAAAATAATCAGACGCGTCAACACTAATTATCAGAATGGTGGAGAATGTGGTGGGCTTTCGTTCTAATAGAATGGCAAAGATTCTATGGAGATGGAGGTGTGTGGCGGTCTCATCACTTGGGATGTTCTGGAGGGAAGTGCTAGAAGTTTTGAAGAAAAAGAAATGGAGCCGATGGCCAATGGATATCTACGAGAAAGAAAAGTTCATAGGTTTGTTATAGGCTTCGACACTTGAAAAACAAAGTTTTCGAGGACTTTCCTTTTTCCTTGATTGTTCTAAGTTGGAGAGATGTGCTAGGAAATTGAATGACGTATTGCTTAAGCAGAGTTTTTGTTTCTTATGCAGATTCTATTTGTAATTTTGTTGTATGCTCATGTTTTATGTTGTCCTTAGTATTGTACTGGATACCTTATCGTCTCTAGAGTCCGTGCCTAGTAATTGATCGTTAGCAATGAAAGGTGGTTAAAAATAAAATAAAAAAATTACTCTAAAGCAAAACAAACCGTTGAATATGCGGTTAGACAATACAATACCACTGGACTTTTGAGATCCAAGATGAGTGAGCCCCCTTTTCTATTTACCTCAAATGAAAAGCCACAAAGGTATCCAATCATGGAATGCGCGATTTACAGAGCGGGTTTATCTAGTTTCATAACCTTAATTAGTAATGAACTCAGTAATAAAGTTGAGATAAGAAAATGATATCGGATATAATTAGATTTACTTGTACATCTTCTTCTCTATCTTCCTTGTACATCTTCTCTATCTAAAGTCTAAATTATCTCTTACTTTCTCTAATTTTCTGTCTCTTTCTTTCCCTATTCCCTGTTCCCTTTATTTCGTACCGTCCTACCTATGTCTGATAACAATGATGGAAGTCACCTTCAAAGAACTGTCCTAATCAAAATAGAAGAATTTGTCTCATGCACAAAATATTATAGCAAAATTACTATGATCCCTCCTATCCTACAAATAAGTCTCGACATTTTTCACTTACTTTGCACACTGGAGCTCTTATTTTCAAATATTTACCGTTCCTTTCTTATATTCTGAATAAAGATACCTGTTTCGTGCCTGGCCGTGACACCCACCCAAGTCGATTGCAATGCGGTGCACATGAGTATCCACACATATGCCTTGAACGTCATTCCAGCCAATATTCATAATCTTAAAGAACAGTAAAGCAGACAACTTAGAGAATATGTCATAGTCGTATGCAGATTTTCAAAAGGCAAAAACAGTACTCTGTGACTCTGTGTCTTACCAAATGTGCCATCTTAGGCCCAATCCCTGGAAGCAAAAGTAGCTCCTCCAATGAGCGAGGAATGTCTCCATCATACTTCGTGAGACAAATATTTGCAATTTTCTTCAAGTTCTTTGCTTTTTTCGGATAAAATGCAACCTAAAAAAAAAAAAAATTAATAATTAGTTAACATTTTCACAGAGTTCCGAATAATATAGATCTAATGCTTCCTTTGGTTTTCCCCTTCAATTTGGACCAAAGAAGGTCAAGGACTATGTCATACTGGGTAGATCAAGTTTTTAATTGTTTCTTCATCGCCTTTGTCAATTGTTTCAGCAGTGAGCAGATCATTTTGAAGGAGACGCTGAAGCGCTTCTGCATTTAAAGGAATTTTGTAAGCATGTAGTTTAAACTTTGAATGGCATAATTACAAATTTGAGGTTATCATTAAGGTAAGAAACTGAATAAAGCATGGTGCATAAAATGTGGACAAACTATATACATGTATACATAAGATTAAAGAAAAGTGGTGAGAACTTGCCGTCTGCTACATGCTCCCTCGTTAGGCTTGATAAAAATGCACAAACCAAGACGTAGAATCTTCGGTCCTGATTATTATGGCGGGAAAAAAAAAAAAAAAAAACAAAAGAGGAATAGTAATGCATCTATATCATGATCCCAACAGGAAATGTAAGTTTAACAGACTAGCAAAGCATTGATAATTCCCAAAATTTTAACAAACAAAAAAAGGGACATAATTTACCTCTGTCAACATCTTGAAGATATGCAAAGATAAAGTTATTCTCTACTTGATACATGGTTTTTTTTTTTTTAAATAATTTATTTAGTTTTTTCATTACTCTATATAAGATTTGATATTTTCCACTACCCTAAACCATCCATTTACCTCACAAGTCATTTTCATCTTCAGTGGCAGCTATAAATTCAGGGAAAAAAAATGGTACCTTAGGAGAAAGGCGAATTCCTGCTGGTTCGAATCCTATAGAATCTACGGGCACATCCACCCAAGATATCATTTTGCGAATCCCGTCGAGGACTTTCTCCCAGTTTGCAGGTGGCTGACCTGTGTCAAATCAAATCTTTTCTGATTTTCTAAATCCTTCTTAAACTAATATTCCAAACATGGAAAAAAGAACCATGCAAACATATCTAGAAAAGAACTAGAAATTTTCTCATATATGGGTGATATAGATAGATTAAATAAAAGGCAAAAGTAACATTGGTTTTCTATCTTTGATTATGAAATTAAATGCCCGAGCTGGTCGACCTATCGAGAATAAGCAAAACAGGGCAGTAGCTAAAGCAGAACATGACAAATTAAACCGTTAATCTTGTTGCTAATCCAACACGATGTTTTTGGAATTCATCCAGACTTTTATCCCACGTAACGAAAACAAAACACCGGATGCCATGGAGCAGATGCTCATGACTAAACACGTGATACAAGCAAAAAGTACTAACTCGAATAGGCGGATCCACTTCCTTTCTTGCTTGCAAATTCTTCGATGTCGGGAACGACGGACAGCTGTAAACAAGAAGCTGATCGGGATTTAATTAACGACCGCTATGAATACTCAAATTATTAACATTAAGCATGGTTAGCTTCAAGGAAATGTAACTGAACATTATATCATTGATGAGGCATGTAATTGTACATGAAGATCCTATGAAAGCGATACTTTACAAACTTCGACAAGTTTTGGAAATTACAGAAGACAAAATATCATGGAAAATTTGGTTCAATCTCTTAAAAATTAAAATTTAAATTAAAATTAAAAAAAAAAAAAAAAAAAGGAACAAACAAACAAACTTTTGAGCTGCAAGCAAGAACCTGCAAGTTCTCATTATTCTCAAATGAGGACAAAAATTTCAGAGGCAATGAACTCAATTAAGAAAAATGGATGCTTTAGTTCTTTAATATTAGAAAGGAAATGTACATAAACAAGAAGGTGTATCAGCATATACTGTAACAAAAAGATAACGAAAATAAAGATACAAATAACGAAAAGAGCTAAAAGGGAAAGTCAAAAGATCATACAATTCCAAATATGAAAAGTTCACTCCTTTATAACTACACAAACCAAGCAATTAAAATACATTTTTAAAAAGTAAACAAATAACCTACCATGAAGTCAGATCATATGTAAACTATACCCATCAGCCAAAAAAAAAAAAAAAAAACAGAGAAGCAGAAGCAATCCCAGATAAAATTTTCTTACAAATTTATTATGAGAAATGAAAGTTGTTTTTTTGGTTCTTTTTTTTAATTTTGATTAAGCTCACCTTGTCGTCAGGAAGAGGAATTGTTTGGACCGTCTCTTTGATTCTCTTTTTCCTGGAGGAAACTCGAAGTTCAGGCGCAGAAACGGCAATGGAGGACTCGGACTCTGCAACATTACAGACATGACAAACCATGTACATCCACACACACACACACAAAAGACAACACAACTTTAGTTGCTACAATTTCTGGGTGAACAGTGAAGAAACTACCTGGGTTCGGGTCTCTTCTGGAAGATGATCTTGTTTTGTACATTCTTATCGTTGTTTTTGTTGTTGTTGTTGTTGTTGTTTTGTTGGAAATGAGTGGGATTCTGAGTCCAATGCTTCCCAATTGAGCCAATACTGGAACAGCTGAGAAATGCCTCGAACGAAGAGCCAATAACATTCTTCCGCATACCACTTTTTTTTTTTTTTTTTCCTTTTTTTGTTCTGTCTTTTTCAGAGAAACAAAAAAAAAAATATATATATATATATATATACACACACACACACACACACACACACACACATACACACACACACACAAATATGAAAATTAACTCCATTTGAATTTGGTCATGTGTTGCAAAACATGTCCACGACCCTTTTTCTCATACTCGGTGGCGTGGCCATGTTTTGTTCACAAGAGTCTAAAAGCCACATGTCACGTGAGGAGTGGGGGGTTGGTATCAATTTTTTTACATTAAACTAGGAGTATAGGACCTTCTTAATTTTAAGTTGATATATAACTGCTGAGTGGGTGTATTATGTATCTTAATACAGTCTATGGTCAATTAATTTAAGAATTAGAGTTTATATAAATTTGTGGGAACATTGACAAGTTTTATCGGAGCAAATACAATTTCCCTTTTTCAAGGCAAAGTTTTTCTTTATGTGCTTGAAGCTTGTATGCTTGGCGTAGCCGTTAAATTGACAACCAGTGAAATAATTGTTCATCCATTAGAAATAAATAAATAAATACAATAAAATTGTTCATCTATAAAATTGGGTATACTTTTTTTTTTTTTTTTTTTTTTTTTTTTTTGTTATGATGGAGAGCTATGGCAACACAAATTGGTTTTGGTTTTTTTTTTTTTTAATAATTTACTAGTTTTAATAACGCACTCCGTGCATATGACAATATATCTGAAAAAAAAAATATTATTTCTACAAAGACAAAAAAAAATATGTAACTAGATTGGGGCAAATTTGAGACTTTTCTTATTAATAGGGCATATTAGCGTCCAAAAAAAGAAAAAAGTGACAATGGCAATGGAGGGGAAAAAAAAAAAAAAAGCTTAAAAGTCACATCAAGCAATAAATAAAATTGTTTTGGAAATAAAATAGAAAGAAAAAAGAATAATTAAATCAGTTAAAAAATCAACTAGATTGTTAAAAAAGAGTGACATGTGTCAATCATTAAGGACTACATAAAAAGTGAGATAATTAAATTGACCAACTAAATCCTTAAAGAAGAGTGATGCATGTCAAATATTAAGGGCTATCTAAAAAGTGAGATAGTTGGATTGACTTTTTTTATTAGATAAAAGTTTTAAGATTTTGAAGAAAAAATTTTAAGAAGGGAAAACAAATCATGAGGGGGGGGGGTTGGTATAGTAGTAGCAATAAACGGAGAAGCAAAGAAGGAAACATGTAAATAAATAAATAAATTGACAAAAGGCATGCGGAAAGGAGAATGCATTTGACACTTTTATATATATTATAATATTATATATATATATATAGGTAAGATAGGATAAATGAAACGACACGTTTCTTAGGGCTTGTAATTAAACAGTCTTTCATGAATATACTTACACATAAATTTGACTCCTTAGAGTATTTTTAATATAATGTTAAATTATCTTACCAATGATAAATTTTGACATTAAAAAAATAAAAATAAAAATAAAAAGATGCCCTTCAAGGTTATCGTGTTAAATTCATCATAGGCTAAACTTTGTAGCAAGTTTGTCAGGATGCTAAATTTGATTTTTGATTGTTATCAGTTGGTCTCTTTAATTTTTTATGTAATCATTATAATATTTTTGGTTTTTAAATTATTTAAATATTAAAAATTCACTTTTACTAGTTCTAGAACTTAATAATGATGGCAAAAAGAATAGATAACATTAAAGACAGCATTACACATTAAATATAAAATAAGATAATGTTATTTTTCATAATCTTTTATAACTAATGTAAGATTGACATAGAAGAATACATTAGAGATGGTCTTTTGCTAATGCAACCCCATATTGAGAAGAATCAGGTGGCAATTAGAAAATATTTTAAGACAATAATTGTTAAAAGAAATTTCATTCCGGAAGCTTGGAAAAACTTTAGTTAACTAAGATTTAAGATCAACTTAGTTAATTAATAAGAGATTAAAGTTAATTAATTAAGATGTACCTATTAAATTGAGAATAATTATTCTTAATATTCTACTTAAGGTAAATCAATCAAACAGAACTTGATCCATACATAAGAAAATGAAGTTAGATTTTCCTATTCTTAGTGTGTAGGAATTGGACTATGCACCTATATGGATTAGATATGATTGATTTAGTGTTAGAAACTTTCTTTACTGACCATGTGACTTTTTGTTAATGAATTGTTTCAATTTCCTTTTCTTTTAACTTACCAATCCTCAACAAGATCATTCCAATACACGGTATGTCCTTTTTAGGGCTTTATGGTATTAAATTTATTCTTAATACGGATTCATCTGATATAATTAAAAATTTCTAGTTTTCTTTTTTCATAAAGATTTTATGCTCTAACATTAGGATTATGAATGTCTGTTTACACAAGGAGTGAATTGGTGTAACAATAAGGATGTCTTCTCCTCTCAGTCATACTCATAAATCGACCATAGCCATTTTAAGACTCGACATAAAGGAATGGTAAACGTGATGGTATTCTTTTTGTCCAATCCCTCACTTACTAACGTGAGAGACTTTATCCCATATTCATGGATTCAACGTCAAGAAACTTAATCTACTTTGCTAACATTCAAACATTAGCTAAAGTCATAGCGTAACTTTCTTATTATTAAATTTATCAAAAACCTTGTTAAAAAAAAAAATATATATATATATATATATACATATATGTATATATATATAAATATGAAGAAGAAGAAGAAGATCAAAAACACAATCCTACATTCAAATAGATGCATAAATTGATTGTTCATTTAACCAGCAAAAGAAAAATGCTTGAGTTAGCAAGGATCCGACTCTATGTTCCTATATTCCTATCCATTTCATGTCTCTCTAATAATATCAAGACACGCCAATTAAAACGTCTTGTTAATTACAATATCATACTACATCAATTAAAAAGTCATCTTACTTAAATATGTAACATAATATTATTAGAGGGACACGAAAAGTAACATAAATAAACGGACAAATGAGCCAAATCCGCTTAGCACTACAATTTGTTTTGTCCAAACATACCAATTAAACTATTAAACAAAAAAAATAGTCAGAAGAAGTCGAATATTGGATTGGAACGCACATTATCTCAACTACAAAAAACTACCTTAACTACTAAATAAATACCCGCATTTTTTCTGGAAAGAACATGGATAGAAGGCAAACAAACGCGAAGAGACGGGCATTGGATTCCCCTCATGAGAGCTTCTTGCTTGAAGTAGACTTCTTTGAATCGGAAGATGCGGTTGACGTCTCCTTGAATGCGGAAGGGCAGAGCCCGCTTACACTGCAATCTCCGCATCGGGGTCTTAGAGGAGTACAGATTGATTGACCAAATGTAACCTATTTGTATACCATCACGCAAGGCAAAATTTCAGAAGTTGAAGGAAAATCCGAATGTTTGGATCGTATTCAACGAAACAATAAGCATTTGAGATCAATCCATCCTTGAAAATAAACAAATTTGTGTTCCACTGGGGAAGGAGTATTCTAGGCCAGGAATTTCAAGACTAAATTTTAAACCTTTATTTAAGGGAAAAAGGAAAATTATAAAAGTGACACAAATTAGCTTTGCCATCACCGAGACAAACACAAGAGTCAAAACCTTCACCTAACTCAAATTGAAAAACAGAGGACACAGGAGTTATATCGATCCCTCAATCGTATGTTTTGCATGTGTTCGAATTATAAATCTCATGTGTGCATCTTCATGGAAATCAGATACAGAACAAATTATATATGCGTAAAGCATATGCATGTATATAGTGTCATGTAAATGAATGGTGCATGTAATTCTTGGTACGAAAATAACAGCGACACGAACCAAAATAGGGTTTACTGGAACCCATAGTTCCTTCGGTAGCCATGCCTGTAGTGCCTCTCTTGTTTCCTCGGGAGTTGTCGTTTTCTAGCAAATAAACGAAAAGAAAAGGATTAGTCCTTTACTGCAAATGTTTAATTACCGAACATCAATTTAGGGATAGTTTCATGAACAGCATAGTTGACACTAACGGTGCGTTTGGAAATGAGGTTAAACGAATACAATACCTCTGGACTTTTTAGACTAACATGATTGAGCCCCTTTTTTATTTAGCTATGAGAAAGCAAAAACTAATCAAACATTCGAATGCTCAATTTACGGTATTTGGATATTAAATCTATCGCATGCTTCAAATTATCATTCGATACCCTCGGTAACGAAGTCAGTAAAGTTGAGGTAAGCAAATAATTTAGATTAGGATAAAGAATAGCTTATGAGGAAGATCAGTACAATATATAGAAATTACTTTTAACTATGATTTGCTAATATCTTAGTTAAGAGTTCAAATAGGGTTTCGTTTACTAGGAGTTTCCATCATTTGTTAGTTTACTTTCCTATTCATGTTATTACCCTTTCTTGTTATTTTCTTTTCTATAATTAGGACTAAAGATTGTCATTACAAGAAGACTTGATTAACAATTTTGAATATTCAGATTCCCTCTCTATTGTTCATCTTCTTCTCTATTTAAATTCTCTACTATCTTACTTTCTCTAGTTTCTTTCTCTTTCACTCCATATTCCCTTTCTTCTCACCGTCCTACCTATGTCAGATGCTAACGGTGGAACTCAGAAGTCATAATATCGAAGACGAAATATGTTGCACAAATTAAACATTTTTTCCAAAATTCTATAGTTTGTTCTCGCCTATATATCAGTTGACATTTTTCACAAACTCTATTTTCAGAAGTATTTCTCGATCCTTATAAAGATACCTGTTTTGTGCCCGGCCGTGACACCCATCCAAGTCGATTGCTGATGCGGTGCACGTGAGTATCCACACATATGCCTTGAACGTCTTTCCAGGCAACATTCATAACCTAAAGTATAATAAAAGCATAAGATTTAGAGAATCACAGTGGCAAGCCGATTTTCCAAAGTGCGCAATACTACTTTGTGTCTTACGTACATAATGCGCCATCTTAGGACCAATCCCTGGAAGTTTAAGCAGCTCGTCTAATGTGCTAGGAATATCTCCATTGTACTTATTGAGACAAATAGGTGCAAGTTTCTTCATGTACTTTGCTTTTCTTACATACAATCCGACCTAAAACAAAAAACCGATATTGTTAATAAAAACATTGAATGCCTCCTTTGGCTTTGTCCTTCAATTGGGAACAGAGCATGTCAAATAATAAAGTCGTACCGGATAAATCAAGGTCTTCATTTTTTCTTCGTCGCCTTTGTCAATGGCTTCAGCAGTGAGAAGATCATTTTGAAGGAGACGCTGAATTGCTCCTGAATTTAAAAGAAATTCTGTAAGCATGTAGTTTGAACTTTGAAGGGCGTAAAGGTAAGAAACCGAATAAAGTATGGTGCGCAAAAATGTGAAGCATGCATATTTTAGGTTAGGACCGCATTCATAAGTGGTTACAACATACATATGTTCTAAAACAATATCAGATGACTTCGTAATCTGTTCAATTTTCCCACCAACACCTTAAAATTCATCTAATCAAAACTTTTCTGCACAAAAAAAAAAAAAAAAAAAAAAAAACCCTACGGTATGAATCACGATTGTAATAAATGCATAAAGACAGTTGCAATTACCTTACTAAATTCTTGATTTTTTAATGTCATAGTTAGAAGAACTTGGTCCTAATATTGTACAAAAAATAATGATATATATATTTTTAGAAAAAAGGTAAGAACATGCCTTGTACTATATGATCCCTGGTTAGGCTTGATAGTAGTGCAGCAATCAAGATACCAAATCGGCGTTCCTGATAAGAATTTTAGTAAACAGGCAGAGTAGAATTAAAACATTATTAGAATTGCTGATCTTCAAATGAGTAACACATGAATGTTAACTTTTACATGGAATAAATATGAGCTCGCAGAACCAGTGTCATGATTTTAATATTGTTGACACTTTCTTTTGTCATATAGATGCCTGAGGGAAGATGTTATAGAATTAGAGAAAAAGCTCCAATGCCTAACATAGAATAACCTTATCGTTAAGTGTTTACATAGTCAAAAGCGTATCTGTACTTACATAAACAGAAGATTATTTTGTTTGCGTCATCCTATATAAAAGCTAAAGCGATGCAAGCAAAAGAATTCAACTTTTTTCAAAAATGGTTTGCTGTCACCAAAATTTGACAAGAAATACGAGAAGAAGGATAAACCTCTATAATATTGGAAGTATCAACATAGTAAAAAAATAAAAAAAATAAAAATAAAAAAGAAGAAGCCAAAAATAAATCTCACGAGGCATTTTCAAATGCACAAAAGTTGTACCTTAGGTGGAAGAAAAATTCCTGCTTGCTCCCATCCCATGTAGTCTGCTGGCGCTTCCCAGGAAATCATTTTACGAATACCGTCGAGTACTTTCTCCCAGTTAGGAGGAGCTTTACCTGTGTCAAAACAACCCTCTTCTTATCATGAAAACATTCCAAACGTGCAAAGAACTATGAAAACATGTCAAGAAAAAGAACAAGCAATACATCTCCCAAAGTATGCGTGACTAAATCGAGCAGGTACGCAAAGGAGAAAATAACTAATTAAATAGATTGAAAAAATTAAAAATTGAAAAAATAAAAACAGAGGTAACATTGGTTTTCTATCTTCTATTACAAAACTATAATCAGCAAAAGCAAGCAGTAGCTACAGAAGCCCATAACTGATTAAACCATTTATCTTGTTGTAAATTCAAGACAATGTTTTAGGAATTCAACTAGAGTTCTATCTGACTTATTGAAAACAAAATGCAGGATGGCAGGGAGCAGATGCAAACCAAGAAACATAAGAAAATCGCATGACTAAACACGTAATACAAGCAAGCAAAAGTACTAACTCGAAGAGGCAGATCCACTTGCTTTCTTGTCTGCAAATTCTTCGATGTCGGGAACGACAGACAGCTGTTTACAAGTATGTAATAGTACATAAAGATGCTTTGAAAGCTAAACTTGATGCTCCAACAAGTTTTGGAAATTATAGAAAACAATTTCAATTTATAGCGTCATTCAATCTGTCCAAGTTCTTATTATTTCTAAATAAGGACTAAAATTTCAGAGGCAATGAACTCAGTTAAGAAACATAGATCTGTAACAAAAGCACGAAGTGTGGTGAGATTTTTTTTTTTTTTTTTTTTCCCTGAGTGGAAAAACGTAATAAGACTCCTAAGGTATTTAGCACTGACACCCCCAAACTTATCACCTTTTAGCAACTTGCCCCTCAAACTTTTAGTTTTGGCAATTTGCCTCCTGAACTTATCAAATTGTTGCAATGTTCTCCTTATGAATTAATTTTTCATTAAATTAGTCATAAAAAACCTACGTGCACCTCATCTAAAGAAACATCATTTCTAACCAAAAATTTCCAAATCTAATACAAATCCTCTTGTAAATCTTCCAATTTCAAATCTTCAATTAAATGTAAATTAACAAAAGAGATACATTGCAACAATTTAACAAGTTCAAGAGATAAATTATCAAAATTAAAAATTTGGGAGGACAAGTTGCTACAAGATAACAAGTTTAGGAATATCAGTACTAAATAGCCAACTTATAATTCTAAGAAACAAGTAAAACAACAAGAAGAAGAAGAAAAACAAGTTCTCCCTACAAAGACATAAAACCAAGCAAAGGAAATACATTTATAAAAAAATATTAAATAAATAACCAACCATTAACTATAAAGTCTTGTTTAAATCATATATTAATATAACCCATCATCCAAAAAAAAAAAACTCATTTTTAGCTGACCTTGTTGTCAGGAAGAGGGGTCTGTTTGAGCCTCTTATTCCTGGAGGAAGCACGAAGTTCAGGCGCTGAAACGCCATTGGAGGACTCGGGTTCTGCAACGTTAAACACATAACAAAGATAATAATGTAAGTAATGAGAAGCATGAAAAAAAACGACATACAACTTTTTAGTTCCTAAAATTTCTGGGTTTTTGGTTCCGACCTGGTTTTGGGTCTCTTCTGGAAGAAAATCTGGTTTTGGACATTCTTGATGTTGTCGTTTTTCTAATGATGATTATTTTGCTTCTCAGTTGCTCCGCCAATGGAATGGCATAGAAGTACCTAGCGGGAAGCGCCAAGAACATTCTTTCGCAATCCTCTTTTATTTATTTATTTATTTACATACACACACACACAGTTTTTGTTTTTTTTTTTTTTTTTTTCCCTGGAAAATAATGAGAACAAGAGGTGGACGGTTGGGAACTCTTGTTTTTCCCTTACGGATAAGGATACGAAAAGCCGACCATTGGATCAAAGCATCAACGGTTCAAATTAGTGTTCTGAGGGAGACAAATATAGAAATGACTACGCTTGATCCAGTGTTGCAATAGATGTCCACGTCCCTGGCTCATACTCGGTGGCGTGGCCCAATATTTGTCCACAAAACTCTCTAGTCACGTCACCATTCTGACAATGCTTTATAGTGTTTGTGGTCCTTAATTAATGGCAAAGATAGCAAACGGTAAAATTATAATAAATAAAAAAATAAAATAAAATAAAAATATAGCAAACAGTGCCCTTATTTTATTAATCACAAAACTTTACGTCATATTATAAAGCACTCCTACAATAGAGTAAGCTTTGAATAGTGTAAAAATTATTCACTTTTGACTTAAATCTCTTAAATCTAAAGAGATGAAAAAGGTAACTGATCACCAAACTAAAATAAATCACCCCACATAAAATTACACCCACCATATCAGATTGAAAAAAATAATAATAATAATTTCCGGCGTCCTAACAACTACCGGCGAGAACGCCGGGATACCCCCGAGAGACCAAATCAAGACGAAGTGGCAAAAGGAACGAATGGGGACGAGTTTCGGATAGCGTCGACGACAGGGGGAGGCCGAGGATGGATTTACGAGGAGCTTGGTGCCGTGACAAATATGAAAATGGCGATCGAATCGCGACGGCGGGGAGAGGCCCAAGACGGATTCACGACGGAGCTTAGAACCGATGGAATCGCGACGGCGGTGGGAAGTCGAGGACGAATTCGCGACGGAGCTTGGAGCCAATCGACGACGGGGAAGGCTGAGGACGGATTAACGACAGAGCTTGGAGCCGCGACAGATCTGGAAAATGGCGGGCGTCGGATCTGGAAAATAGCCGAAACCCACGTCCTTTAGCCGAATCTATGCGACCCATGGTGTACCGCCGACGACCAAATGATGGCCTCCATCGCCCGGTCGTGACTGTGGGTAAAAATCGACTGTCCATTGATGGGTCTCATGGCCCATTTTTTCCTCTATTGATGATCTCCGTCGACAGGTTCAGGAGGCAAGGTGGTGGAGGGAACCGCCGGTGGAGGGACCGCCGGTGGGGCTGCCATAGTAGTAGTTTTTTTTTTTTCTTTTTTTTTTTTTTTGAACTTAAGTTTTTTTTTATTTGTTTTTTAAATGTTTTTCAAAATAATAATTAGGTGTGGCAAGTTCTATAATTGTTTGGTGCATCTTTTTAATCTCAATCATCTAAACCATATGTGGTTAATAAATTTTACATTATCAAGGGGTAAAGTAGGCTTACCACGTTGTAGAATTAGCCCAAATTATAATCCTCGTAATTTGTTGCCTCCCGAGTTCTAAAACGTAACATATGTTTCCTCTATTTTGAAATCGTAATAAATTTACCCTCTATTGTTAGTGATTTTAACCAATTAAAAAAACTCACATTTAATTACAAAAGTTCTCCTTAATTATAGGTCTTGTAACATTTTATCCCTCGTAATTTTAAAACGTAATATCCTTACTTTCAATCTATGTTTCACTAACAAATAAAGTCCTTTTGCAGGTGTTAATTTACGTTTTCTTTTTTTATGTTATTTCTAATTCATATAGTTTAATAAAAAATTATAATGTCTATTAGATTTAAAGATAAAATAATAATTATGCATTTAGTATCTTAACAACAATGTTTAATGTTTCTACTATTTTCGCCCTTATAGTAACAATATTTCACACTGATGGACGAATAGTAAAAACATAGTACATCTATATATGTCTATGACATAAAGGAGAAAACTTTACAGATGTGAAGAATCTCATTAAATAACTTTGAACAAGAGAGAAAAAAAAATTTTGAAGAGCAATTATTGTGTCATATTTTATTGTTGTGGGTTGAAGAAAATTGTCATATTTTATTGATATCTTCAAATAATAAAATGTATGTCTAAATTGAAATTTTTGCCCAAAAAAAAAATAAATCACTGAGTTCTTGGACATTTTATGGGCATATCCAAAAATATTCACACATATTTTGGATATTTTTGATATTGTGAATATTTGATGGATACTTTGGAAGAAATATCCCTGCATTATCTATATTAAGACTTCAAAATATAAATAATGTGGTGAAAGTATCGACGTTGTCGTGGACATTTTTATCACTATAAGTGACAAAGCACTTGACAAGAAAGGATTTTGGGGGGGGGGGGGGGGGGGGGGGGGTGGTTAAGGAGCAAAATGCACTAAAACTTGAGTTTTTTACTACCATAAATGAACAGAGAAAGCACATTCACTCTGATTTAGGATTGGGATTATATTTGGGATTTAGGATTAGGATATATATTTAAAAGGATTAGGATTTGGATAGGGTGAGAAAAGCTACTCAAGATGGGGTGCGTGAGAGAGTGTAGAGAAAATACGAGCAAATATAGAGAGGAAAAAGATAGAGTAGAGAAGTCTCTAGGTTAAAAAATAAATGGTACATTGCTTCATTTAATACTTAAATTTTCAATATTATGTAATTTTGGTCTCTGAATTTTTTTTCGTAGCTTAGAATGCCTCTGAACTTATAAAATGTTGCTACAATTGTTATTTCCGTTAATTTTTGAACGGAATCTGTTAGTAATTTGATCAAAATGTGTTATTAACTACGGATTCCGTTCAAAAATTAACAGAAAAGACTACTGTAGTAATGTTTTTAATAGTATGTGGTCATCCCAGCTACCAACAAAAAATAAATAAATAAATAATGCCCTTAAACTATAAAAATATTACAATAGTCATTTCTGTTATTTTTAAATGAAATCTGTTAGTAATTTGATCAAAAAGTGATGCTAAAATCCGTCCAAAAATTAACAAAAAAGATTATTGTAGCAATATTTTAATAGTTTAGAGACATTCCAGCTATGAAAAAAGTTCAGATACCAAAGTTGCACATAATTAAAAGTTCAGAAACCAACCTAGTAATTTGCTCAAAAATAAATAAATTATCACCTTCAAAAAAAATTTTATATATATATATATAATTATACTCTTCCCTTGCAATTTTATATAATACTTTTGTATATTCCCTTGAGTTATTTTTTTAACTTAACATTTTACCTTATATTTTTGTACCACGCTATTCGTATGAAGCTCCAGTTATTCTTGCACTTATTGAAGTTAAATTTTTTGGTTATTACAATTTTATATAATATACCACGTTATTAGTCTGAAGCTCTAGTTATTCTTGCAATTATTGAAGTTAAATTTATTGGTTATTACAATTTTATATTTGTTGATCGGGCTTAATAGGTCCGGTAGTCTTCGGCTGGCTGGTGGTGATTCTAATGTGACCAGACCAGAGATGCTGGAGCGGTGGAACAAGAACTAAGACAGGGCCTCTGTCATGTGTTGGGTCGATTAACCAATAAGGAAATCAAGGAAGGATGGTTTGTAGGAGGTAAGGACAAAATCACCTATGATCGAGTGAAACTTCCGGCCCAAATAAGCTTTTATTTATTTTCTTTTTGAATTTTCCTCTAAAAACTTTATATTTCTCATTTTCCTCTATTAAGGAATTTGATTATTCCAATACAAAACCCCTTAAAAGATACAGGTCCCCGTAGAAACAAGAAGTTGACTCTGTCAGACGTTTTTTATTGTCAAACGCGGGATGAAACTTTATCAATGAAGATCTCTAGAATAATTGCTTCAGACCAGTATAGTTTTTACATTTTGCCATTACGTTAAAATAATAAAAAAACAAAATGAACAATTAGCTTTTCCTTTTGTTCGATCCCATACTACATCCTGGAAAGAGTAAGATTTCAAGAAACTTTATCCACTCAGCTAACCTTCAAAAATTAGCTAAAGTTACAACAACACTAATTTCTCATAATCATAAACTTCCTCCCAAAAAAAAAAAAAAAAAAAGGTGACAAAGTAGAAATAAAAATAAAGACCTACATTCAAATTCATAAAATAAACAAACATATAAATAGATTGTTCTTTGAATAGACATTGCATTATGAAGGCACTAAGACGAAAATAAAAGAAATTGGAACAAATATGAAGCCAGACACTGTCCTTGTGTTTCTGCCCCATACTATGTTTAATAAGGGGGAGTTTGGTGGAGTAGTTTAAGTTGGGATTTTGAAGTTTAAATAGTAACTTTTTTTGAATTTTCAAAAAAGACAAAAAACTTTTTGGGAAAAAGGCAAAATTTTTGAGAAAAAAGACAAAAAAAAATTTAAGTGAGGAGTTTGAGTGGTTTTGCCAAACAAGGCCTAAGTAACTTAAAAATGATATGTATCGTAGAATAAAAATTCATGAACAGAATAGTTGATGACCGGTTAGGATAGAGCTCGCAGAATACATTACAGGTGATACCGTCCAACCAAAATAGCCGAAAAGCCACATTTCTCCTATATTTATCAGCCTAGGTACGAGACATGGTGGAAGAATAAGATAACATCCTTAACTGCTATATAAATACCTGAGTTTTCCTGGAAAGAGCATGTACAGAAGGCAAAAGGAATATGGATTCCCCTAAGAGAGCTTCTTTCTTGAAGTAGACTTCTTTGACTTGGAAGACGGGCTTGAGGTCTCCTTGAATGCCGATGGGCAAAGTTCGCTTACACTGCAATCTCGGCATCGGGGTCTTAGAGGAGTACACACTGTCTGACCAAATCCAACCTATTTTTATAGCATCACCCAAAGGGAAATTTCAAAAGTTGACACAAAATCTGAATATTCGAGTTGAATTCAAAGAAACAATAAGCGTTTAAAATAAATAGCTTAGCGAAAATAATCTAGGCTACGAATGCAAGACTAACACAAATGCTACGATGAATCTTTTATGCAGTGAAGAAATTTTTAATCCCATTTTAAGAGGAAAACAGAAAATAAAGAAAGTGACAAATTAGTTTCACCACTGAATCAAATACCAACATCCAGATTGTCAGATTGAAAAATTGAGCACACAGGAGCGTATCGTGTGTTTTTATGTATGCATGATTTACTAATATCTCATATGTGATTTGCATTGAAACTTAGATTGACAACAAATTCATATCTGCACAATGCTTAGGCATGGATAAAGGGTATGGGTATAAATGGTGTGTTTCTTGGTGTGCAAATAATAGCTACACAAACCAAAAGCGGGTTTATCGGAAGCCATTCTTCCTTTGGCAGCCACATCTGCAGTGCCTCTCTTGTTTCCTCGGGAGTTAAAGTTTTCTAGCAAATAAGACAGAAAAGAAAAGAAAAGGATTAGCCCTTTAATGAAAATTTTCATTATGGAACAGCAATTTTAAGCATAGTTTCATGAACTACATGGTTGCCCCTAGTACTCAAGCTCAAACATATACATACATAACATATATATATATATATAAACAATATGCAAAAGCAGGCTTTCGATTACTTTGTTACACTTTCGAAATCAAACCGTGAAAAGTAGGCATAAAAAAGGAAAATAATAAAATCTGAATATCCAATTTCTTGAGCACAATTCTCTATTTCTTGGAAGGGGTGGCAGGGCCAGAATATTTTGTCAATTGGGTCACTGTGGAAAAAATAAGAGAGATGATTTTAGTAGATAGGAACATAATTACAAATTAAAATTATTAAATGGGTACACAAGTAAAATTTTTCACATAATCTGGTAGCACAACTTGAAATTTTCAAAATATTTAGGTTTAAAAGTTGAAACTTCAAAAATTCACTCAACCATGAGTGGCTTTGCCGTGACTTGGAAGATAGAAACGAAGAATTTCAGGTCAAAACATAATCATGGGAATGGTTTCACGCATTAAATATAGTTCCAAAATTATGTACTATAATCCACCCTTGCCTACAAATCACTTGACATTTCCAAACTTTACAGACCGATTACCGAAGCTCTTATATTCATATTTCTCATTCCTTAAACTTAACTCCGAATAAAGATTACCTGTTTTGTGCCTGGCCGTGACACCCACCCAAGTCGATTGCAAATGCGGTGCACATGAGTATCGACGCATATGCCTTGAACATCATTCCAGGCAACATTCATAACCTAAAGCAGAATAAAAAACATAAAATCTAGAGAATCACAGTGGCATGCTGATTTTCCAAGGTGCACAATAGTACTTTGTGTCTTACCAAATGTGCCATCTTAGGACCAATCCCTGGGAGCAAAAGTAGCTCCTCCAGTGAGCGAGGAATATCTCCGCTATACTTCATGAGACAGATATTTGCAATTTTCTTCAAGTTATTTGCTTTTCTTGTATAAAATCCAACCTAAACAATAATAATCAGGGCATAAAATTCACAAAGTATCATCTATCGCACCGTCACAAGGTGAAAAAAATTTCTAGGGCATAAGGTTGATATTACCAAAACATGCTTCTTTTGGGGTTGTCCTTCAATTTGATTAAACCAGGACATAAGTCTGACGTAGGAAGGTAGGAACGAAAGAGAATAACTTTCAAACAAAAAAAGAAAGAGAATAGGAAGATGATAGGAACCCGGAAATATAGACGTATTATTGACTCAAAATGAAAATTCAACATTGGAAAATAGGAAGATAACCGAGGGAATTGAAGGTTCCCCAAGTCTCCCAATGGCCTCAGCCAAACCCTCACAATTACAGAATACTCCTTCTCCTCCCTCTCAATAGCCCTTCTCCCCTTCTATACTAACCATCCTAATCATCCCCTCCCACTAATACTCAGCTACTAACACTATTATTTAGCTACTAACAATAGGTTCCTAACAGAAGGAGAGAGAGAGAGAGAGAGAGAGAAACAATAGAGAAGAAATGTGAATGTTCAATGATATTAATCAAGTCTTCCTTCCAATTACAATCTTTAACAAATTCAAAGGGAAGAAAAATAAAAACAAAAGAGCTTACCGAAATAGCTTTCCAAAACTTATTCAGACTCTAGTAAAATATGATGAATGTAAAGTGAAAACTACCACATATTTACTATATCCATCTTCCTTATAATGCAATTCTTGTTCCTCATAAAATCATACCGGGTAAATCAAGTCTTTTATCGTTGCTTCATTGCCTTTGTCAATGGCCTCAGCCGTGAGCAGATCATTTTGAAGGAGACGCTGAATTGCTCCTGAATTTAAAGGAATTACATAAGCATGTAGTTTGAACTTTTAAGGGCGGTAATACAAATTTGAGATTATCAATTTCAAAAGATTAATAAATTAATTTAAAAAATAAACCTAGAATATGAATCATGACTGTCAAGAAATACTAGGCAACGATACATGTAAATGAATAGTTTAGTAATCAATTATTAATCTTAGTGCTGAGTGAATCTCTTAAGACAAGATTGCAATTTCCTAATTGAATTATTGATTTTAAAATGTTTAAGGTTAGAAGAACTAGGCTGCAACTCTGTGTCAAAAAAAAATTTAATATATATATATATATAGTGCGTATAAAATGAGAACTTGCCATGAGTAACATGATCCTTGGTTTGGCTTGATAAAAGTGAAGAAACCAAGACAGCAAATCTTCTTTCCTGATTAGTATATATCAGCAAACAGTTAATGCATCTATGCTATGGTCCCAACATGAAAATAGAAGCTTAACACAATAGCAGAGCATCGATAATTTAGAATGAACCAGGGAGAAAATCTTAAAGTTTTTACAACTTCTAATCTACCTCTGTCAACATTACAAAGATACACAAACGTAAAGTTTTAGCATACATGCTAAATAAAATAAAGACCCGTGCCCGATTTTAAGCCAGAGGCAAGAACCATAATAGAATTCTTAAGCTCTAGAAGACTGACACCATGGATGGTCACTTTTACGCAGAACTAATGTCGAGAACACGACACAAAATATCTGAACCAGATGCATACACAGTGCTGATGCAAGAAAACTAATCACATGAAAAGCGTTATTTTTCGTGTGCACGGGTTCAAATACACCTTTCGCAAAAATCTAATGCAGGGACTGGTCCAGATGGGAATTGGTCAAGATTCAAAAATGCGATACAGAACTGAAGGCCAAGGTAGGTATTTTCACGCTATGACTAGTCTGCTTTTCAACAACTTCGATCAGACGAGCTCCATGATAAACTTATTACAGGGATTATTTGGAGAAAACTGCTTGATAGGCTTGGACAAGGGAGAGGCATATCTGGTTAGTTGTCTGCTTTATAGTTCATTTTACTTTTTCTGCTCTTGTTGCAGAATGTATGTTTTGAGTTAAATGCTTCAAAGTCTTCAGTTGAAAGCAGAAGAATAGTACTTTTCTCCAAAAATGGTTCGCTTCACCAAAATTTGACAACAAGTTATATGAGAAGAAAGGATAAATCTCCAGTCCGTAGGAATTATCCACAACAAGACCCGAGGCAAAAACAAAACAGAAAAATGAAGCCACACTAAACATAATTAAAGCCTAAAACCGTAGCAATACAAAAGAATACTCTGCCTCAGGTGTATTCTTGGAGATTGACAAAATAAATAAATATATATAATATTACCATGCTACCACAGTGAAGCAAATGGAATTTTTGACAAGGGACTGCATGTAAATTCTAGTAATATATCAACTTTAATTGTTTATATATATATATATATATATATTATTATACATTTGACATCTTCCACTACACTACACTATCCATTTACATGACAAGCCATTTTCCGATGAAAATGAAAATGGCAGACGTAAATTCAGAAAAATCTACCTTAGGAGGAAGAAGACTTCCTGCTTTTTCACATCCCATAGTATCTACTGGCGCATCTTCGGAGGACCTCATTTTGCGAATGCCTTCAAGGACATTCTCCCAGTTAGGAGGTGCTTCACCTGTGTCAAATCAACCCTTTTCTAAATCCTTATTAAACTAATAATCCAGACATGCAAAGAACAACGAGAACATACCAAAAAACTATCAATACTTCTCACCAAATACGAACCATTGCACTGAATAAGTATGTAAAGAGGGAAAAAAATAGATACGTAATAAAAATAAAGCAGAAGTAACATTAGTTTTCTATCTATAGTAATGGTAAGATGTAAAAACAAAATAATAAATAATAATTAAAAGAGAGAGAGAGAGAGAGAGAGATCCAAGAAGGAAATTTGGAAGTTTATAACCCTCTTAGACATCTTACATTTCGATTAACTAGACGTAACAAATCCAGTAAGAAATGAGAAAAGGAGTAAGGAGCCCGGCAAAAGAATATTTCCAAATCAATATTGCAGATACGTACATAGTAATTTATGCATTTATTGTTTAAATACCATTGATTTATATGCAACTAATTGAAATGTGGACCCGATTGCACCCTTCATAACACAAATTAGCACTTGGAAAGGCTAATACTCTTGATGTGGTGCAAAGGAGATGGCTCTATGACTGCATAATTGTCCCCTTGATGTGTTTTGGGCAAAGGATGCATAAGACGATGAAGAAAAATTGGCCCAAGGGAAGATTATTAGAGCTCCCCAGATCAGCAGTTCTTCGAGAGATTGCTCACTCTCCTTTTGCTTAGAAATTCCATGACTTTATCCAGCCAATTAACCGCCTATAAAACTGTCAGACAGACCTCAACTAACTAGCATAACTAACTCCACATCATTAATAGACCCTAGCACAAAAGACAACGACAGACTTCTGCTACGGCACTCTTTTATTTCTCCTGACATATTTGTAATGAACCAGAGGCTTATCATGTGTGTGTGCCCATCTAAAATTTAATTTCCGTTATTGAGTGACAAGAAATGATAAGATTTTATTCATGAGTACTGTAACTTAAGCTAACACATCAGTTCTTTGAAAGCCCCATCATAAGAGGCAATAGTATTTGCTTCGAACATACAGTTTGCAGTAATAAGATGCTTTGGCAGTCACCTCTTGGCCTAACGAGAGGAGAATCTTCAGCTTCCGCCACCAAATCATCAGATGCAGTTTGTGAGTTTTCTGCAGAACCAATTACAATAAGAATTATATGGGAAAAGATCCGTTCTATATAAACTAATGAGTTGGATGCATGGGTGAGTGTGTACATACAAATGCATGTATAGGTGACAGAAAAGAGTAAAAGAATGGGCTGGACAAGCCTTAGGTGAAGATGTCTGCAAGTTTATTTAGAAACAAATAAAACCCAAAGAGCGCCACGAGCAACATAAGAGGAGAGGGACAGAAGAGAACCATTTTTGAAAAAGGAAGCAATATTAAGCAATGAATTGTTCTTGAATTTTTGTTTCTATGGGCTTCAAAAATATTCCTTTGTTTGGTTTTTTTGTGTTGGAAAAACTTTTATAACATAGTTTGTTTTCCTATTTTGTTTGGTAGTCTTCTTTCATTTTTGTGATGATTTCTAGTTTCCCTTTTATTTTTGCCCGTTTACTAGTAATTCCAGTTCAGGATAATTATAGTGGATGCAACACAACTAATCCCAAAGTGTCTATTCAAATTAGCAAAGACCAAAAAACATGAAGTAACTTCCCAAGTTGGTCAGCTTATCTATAATGAGCAAAACCGAGCAGTACCTTAGACCAGCACATAATGAATCAAGTAATAATTAATCAACCACAATGTTTTAAGATTTCATTTAGACCTTTATTGAAAACACAGGATGGCCAGGAGGAGATGCAAACCAGGAAATATAGGAAAATGTCATCACTAAACACGTTATACAAGAAAAAGTACTAACTTGAGGAGACAGATCCGCTTGCTTTCTTGTATGCAAATTCTTCGATGTCAGGAAGGACAGACGGCTGCGTACAAGAAGCGGATCATTATATAATTAACGATGAACACTCGAAAGTATTAACAACAAGCAAGATTTAGCTTCAAGGTAAATGTAAGTGAACAAAAAAAGTACTAATAAGTAACCAATTATACATGAAGACTCTACGAAATTAATGCGAGACTTCAAGTTCCTCACTAATAACAAGTTCCTCACTAATAAGAACTTAACTTCAGAGGCAAAGGACTCAATTACAATTTTTTTTGGTATGAGGGAAAAGTGGGAGAGAAGGGAGAAGGGGTCAGGGGATTAGTGCAGTGGACTTGGTTACGAATACTTTTGTTAGGAAAGAAAAGCGGTGGGAATGAATTCGGTGAGGAATATTACACAATTTGAAAGAAAGGTCCTATTCTTCCCCTCCATTTCCTCGGCTAGGTTGTATATTTTTCTTTCCTTCATACCAAATAAAGCCTAAGAAAGATAGCTGTTGAAAAAATTAAAGCTTTCTTTTGAAATAATAGAAAGGAAATGTATAAACAAGAAGGGGTGCTAGCATTAACTGTAACAAAGGCAGAAAACTTAATCAGATCTCTGTTACTAAGAAACAAGTGTAAAATATATATCTATACTTATATATGAAAATAGCTAAAAGGGAAAGCTAAAGATCAAGCAATTCCAAATGAAAAAGTTCACTCCATAATTGTACTGACACAAAACAAAAAAGCAGATGAAATGCATAAATAACAATATTAGAAAAGTAATAATAAAAACATAAAGTCATGTTTAAACCAAATATAACTATACCCATTCAGAATTCCCAGGCCAAAAAATAAAAAATAAAAAATAAAAAACCCAGTCACACAGATTTTTTCTTTTCAAACTTATTCTCAGAAATGAACGATCTTTTAAGAAAAGAAAAGAGAATAAAAATATATTATCACACTTTCTTCTGGCGAAGAAGAGGGTTTGGTTGGAGCGTCTCTTTGAGTCTCTTTTTCCTGATGAAAACACGAAATTCTGGCACTGAAACTCCATTGGAGGACTCGGACCCTGCAATACAAGATCAATATTGAGAATGACAAAAAGAGAGAGAGAGAGAGAGAGTTTGAGATAATTTCATATCTGGGTTTTTGGTAAACCAAATGAAAGAGATAGATATGAAAGCGAAAACCTTCAAGCAGGAAAAAAACAAAAACAAAAACAAAAACAAAAACAAAAAGATATGAAAGCGAAAACCTGGATTTGGGTCACTTTTGGAAGAGAATCTTGTTTTAGACATTATTCTTAATCCTGTCGTCGTTGTTGTTGTACTTGTTGTTGTTTTGCCAAGGATTGTGATTTTGACTCTAGCAATAGTTTCCAATTGCGCCACGAATTAGCGGAGAAGTGCCTCGGGGTAAGAGCCAAGCACATATTATTCTTTTGAAATTTTTTTTTTTTTTTTTTTTTTTTATGATTCAAATTGTTGAAACCTTGTAGACACTAGTAGGGATTTTCGCCAATTTAGTTTATACGAGTTTAATATCCATGGAGAAAAAGAAAAAAATAAATAAATAATTAAGTATTAAATAATAAAAATAACTGATTAAAATAAATATTATAATTATAATAAATATAATTTGTCTCAAAATATCTCCCAACTCTTTCAAAATGACAATAATATTAACATAATAAAACGAAAACATGAGCAAAAAAGAAATTCTGTAATCATACTCATTTAAAGAAAAAAATTAAAACAAAAAAACAAATAAAATAAAATAAAAATCTTTAGACTCAAAAGAACAGAAAAAACTATCCTAACAAAAATTTATAACAAAATAAAATATGGGGGTGGTGGTGTGTAAGTTTGAGTT